>LPNX010407146.1:116837-129704 GCA_001517045.1 Pseudotsuga menziesii | reverse complement strand
ATATATATATATATTGGTGAATCTCTCAGTGAATTATATTCTTATAAAATCTTGGTAAATCTTTCACTAAATTTATAAACCTTGTAAAATCTTGGTGATTCTTTCACTAAATTATAAAACCTTGTAAATTCTTAGCCAATCTTTTACTAAATTATAAAATATTGTGGCGTTTTTTTTACTAAAGTATAAAACCATATATAGTAACAGGAAAACATATACAAAAGATACTAAATAGGATATAAATCTTAATAAATCTTCACATAATGAGACTTGTTTCGTGGTAGTTTGGTACCTCACTCTAACTAACACAGTGCATATAAATTCAACATAATTTAGGAATATTCCTGGAAAATAACATTGAAATTATTCATCATCACGATAAATAGAAACAATATTAATACAAGAGCCTACAAACACTTTGATCCCCATTTATCTCTTTATTCTATTACAGGGTCCCATCAATGCTTGACTTATGCACACACCTAACGAAATTAGAAAGTTTAAAACTCTTATTGTGTATTTTTTATTTGAATGCACTTGGAACTATTATAGGAAATAATTACCACTCTACATGGAATGTAAATGTGTGTTACAAGTTGGTCAAAAATGTTTATTAAACGAAATATTATCCACATACTTTCAAAACTAATTAAAACCCAACGCCACTATGCATGGTATATTTCCATGGAAAATTTGAGAAATGTAGGTCTCTTTGAATGTGTTGATTCCAAGACATTGGTTCAAGTCTTCAAATTCGTGAAAGGATGGCTTCAAAACTATGACAGATCTAGTATACTTACCGTAAAATACAATGTCAGCCCTACAAAATCGTTTGATAACCATAAAATACAATAAACAAAACAAGAAACATGTCAAAATACTTAACAATGCCCAAAGGATAGAAGCAACAAAAAAATGGGATTCTAGGTTGCTCCACCCATGGCCTATCCCAGAAAGGAGAACACAAACACAAGTAGAAACAAAATGGCAGTGGTTATAAGTAGCGTCATGGCCTCCTGCATGCACAAATATGCGTTTATGAATGACGTCTCAGTCCCCATGAATGATACCCCAAATACCCATAGAAATGTTATCTCTACATCATCAAGAGTGTGCTTCACAATATTCATGTTTCTTAGTGAAAAATTTGACCTGAGGCAATGGGATTCTAAACTCTCCTAGATGCGAATGGGTCTCTATAATACCTGGTATTAAATATCAACTACCCTTATCATGTGGACATTAAGCAACTTGTAAAATGACATTCAAGCATTAAAATATAGACGAATGTAACTACAGCTCCGATTTCCATGATCATTAGAGGGTGAAAGAGCCCCTACCAACTTCTAGTCTTCCATTTCTGGAAATCAAGGGCGAATGGGGGGTACCTAGCGATTTTATTGGGGGAAAAAAGGTTTAAATTGGCTTTAGAGGGGCGAAATTGTTTTATCTTGGTTCCCCTTTTTAAATTTGATGGGGATAAATTCCTGATCAATAAAATAAATAAATAAAATATGGGCTAATCATACCTAATTCCTACTTAATAAAAAATAGCTCATTAAAAATTTAAAACCCCTAGATTTAGCCCATGGATAAGATTAACCCTAAAATTTTCCATGGTTGGAAGAGTAACCAACCTGAGGAGTAAAACATATAAGATAAAAGCAAAATCCTAGGCCAAAAATACGACCCAACTTGTTGATAAACTCAAAACGGGTGTTGTGTTCAAACATGACAAGACTTACTACCATTGATAAACATACATCAGAGATCTTTCTCTTCCCTGTATTTTTTAAAAATATTTAATTTTTTGTTTCTTTTTCATATTTTTTTTTCAATGTGGTTCACGCGCTGGCTTGACCGACGGGCTACATCCACGGAATAATTTCTGGTGGACCCACCCGAAGGGGCCTCACACCCGCGGCCTCTGCGTGCCTAACCCCAAGAGAGTTGATGAGAATGGATCCCGCGACCTCACATGCTGGGAGGCCTAACTACGAGTACTCGACCGATTGAGCTAACTCTTGGGGCTGTTTCTTTTTCATATTATTAAAGACTAAAAAGGAATAAAAGCATGCTATAATATATTGGGACCAATGAGAATTGCATGGGCATGTAACTACGTTTCAATCACACAAAACATCCATATACAAAAAAACACAAAAAAGGGATGTGCAAGAGGTGGACTCTCTTGAAGCATGTCTTCTCCAGTAAGGGTAGAAATATGTAATTGCAATAGATAAAAAAGTCTAGTAGTCTTAGGAGAATGCATTTGTGGTAAGCGGATAAAGGAAAACTATAGTGATCATTAGACTCAAAAGTGCAAGTAGTTGTATGCAAATGCAATGTCACAAAATGTAAAGTTTTGAGACTTCGTTAGGTAAATGGCCCAAATAAGAGTTAGAGAGGGTCATTAGGATTATTATTTATGCCATGGTTGGACTACATAGGGACTCTCAAGCTTAACACAAATTTCAGCATGGACACTAGAAGACAATAAGGTTATAACTAGGGTATCCATGAGTTGGTAATATCTAACATTAAGAGTTACAACTTTTCTAAGAACAGAGAGATAATGCTGCACTTCCACGTGCTGTGATATTGAGGAGTGAAAATGATGGAAGGGTTGACGGAAATCATGCATTATTGGGATTCCCTACCCTAGATGATAGTTTTGGGACACAAAGCTTTTAAATGTACCACCAATTGGAAAAAAATGATCTTTTGTCTTAGTTTTCCTGTCTAGTTCACAATATCTCATGAAACGACATTAGTACTTGTAAGTTTTTTGAAATATTTCATTTTTTTGTATTTTTGAAATATTATGAAGAGGAAGTAAAACAACCTAATCTATTTATAGTATAATAATTACAAGAATATTATGCCCAAAATCAAAGGTATAGGCGTAATACCTCTTCATATAGAGCCCATTTCTAGGCCCTATAATGTTTCTCTCAAAATATTCTAGTACATAAGCTCCCTTATTCAACACTCACTTTACGATGTAAGGACCAAGCAACATTGACTTGAATTTAACAAGCCCAAGATCGTCATCTTGTTAATCATAGACAAGAACCATGCTCCTTTTAGAGAAGACACAAGGATGGAAAAATTTGTCATATTGAACCTTCACATACTTCTTGTGTGATTTGTTAGCAATACTTGCATCCCTTCTAAGCTCATCTAATTATTCCAAGTATACTAATTTTTTTTCTAACTAGGTAGTCTCTCATAAGATGTTGATAGCTAACTTCGAAGACAAGCCTTCATAGAGTCTATGGGTGTGGACTATTGATCATAAAATTCCATTTGGATGAGACGATGTTCCTATTCTACTTTGTCTAAATATCTAGCTTGATAAGTTTTTTTTATAAGTTGTAGACGAAAACGACCGAGTTTTCTTGTACCCAGTTCCTTGAGGTGGTTCTATTATTACCCAAGGCTCTTCAAAATAGGAGGTTCTAAATTGTGAAACCTTATTTGTAGCAATAATATATATAGGTGATATCACATGTATCGGAGATGCATTGTCACCTAAGTTGGATGGGGGTAAATTAAATGTTCCCATTAGGGTAGGGTACATTCTCTCACACCAACATTTTCCTAGTCCATCATGAAACAACTTACTATGGGGATATTAGTTCCATTGTTATAGTTGGATTCATTTATGAAAAATGATAGCTGATCAATTGTAACAATCTTTCCTGCATGAGAAAACTTAAAGACACAAAATATTGACGAGACTGCCACCATCATAGCTTGGGTCCAACACCTTCCTAGTAACAAATTATAATCAAGTGGAATATCAATGAATTCCACTTCAACTTTGATTGTATTTACCCCTAGCTGAATTGGAAGATCTAGGATGATTCCATGAGGTTTGAAAACATGGCCATTGATAGCTTTCAACATGGTTATGGGAGAAACAACTTCAGGCAAACCAATATCCTTCCAACACGACAACGACATGAAACAAGTGGAGGCACCCTCATTAACAACAATGTGATTTATATAGGACTTTACTAATGAAACTTGTATCTAGAAATCCACATGATATGGTAGGTGAGGCTTCCAATTTCCAAAATAAAAATATATTACATGATTTTCCACGAGATGTATATCTCCTGAAGATGGAACAAGGCCTTTCACTAAGTTAGACAACTCTGGAGGACTTCGAGAGTGGACATTGTACAAGGAGCATGTGCCATATATTCCACTATGCTATAATTTTGGGTAGCATGCACATTAGGATTGTACGTGGTATTCTTTAGAACACCCTTTGGTATTCTGGGCATAATATCATTCGTTGGTTTCTCAATGTGTAATGGGTAAGATACTTTATATTGAGGAGTTTCCTTTCCTTTGGACCAAAATGTAGTTGTTTCATAATTTCATCTTTTAGTCTAGATATTTACAACTCATTTACACATGGAAAATTCACTTTGGCTTATGATTCCCCCTTAAGAGGAGGCACCCTAACTACCCCCTTGTGGAGGTGTAGGGTTTGGATTAGCTGTGAAAATCATCTATTGTTGCTACTATGGAAATGGATTAGACAACATGATGGGTTGGAACTTTCATTCCTCTTGTATAACAATTTTTGAGCCATCTACATATTAGGGCATATGTAGGTTAAGTGGTCCTCATTGCAAATTTTATAAGGGGACTTTACTTTACTTTTTTCCTTTTTAGCTCCACCAACATTGTTGTTATTATTATTATTGTTTGCATTATTATTCCCTTTGTTCTCACTTTTCGTGTTCTTGATTTTATTCCATCCAGGCTGTCAATTTCCCTTAGAATTGGTTGTTTGTATTGACAGAACATCCAGAGGAGGGTTTGGTTTGGGACATCGTGTGTTATTATGACCAACTACGGGTAAATTTTAATCGGTGAGGTTCATACGCTGGCTTGCTGAGGTATTTTAAATTAAACCAATCACACCATCGACATGAGGTCCTGGATTCATCTTCGTTCAATTAGGATTTGGTCTAGGAGCATTAAACAATATTTCATACAACATTCTATATTGAGAATAAACCAAACCTAGTTGTTATGCTTTGATGATGGCTTTCTATTATGATTGAGCCCTTGAAAGAGATACATCCTTTAATATAGAAGGTTGTAATGACTTAATGAACCAATTAGTTAGGATTTCGTCAAAAATATGAGCCTTAATTAACTTTTGTCTCCCCTTCCACTCATGGATGTGGTCATAGATATGAGTAGATTTGTCCTGGAAAAACTATGTCAGTAGTTTTGTGGTAGTCTCATAGCATACTAACAACTAAAAGTTCTTAAAATATATCATTGGAATTGATTTAAATATTTGGAAAGATGCTTGTGGAAAATCAATATACCACTTCACTACTACTGTAGTTACTGTCCTTTGGAAGCTCCACAATCTAATGGAATCATCCATCAGAGAGTTAGAAGAGCACCATAGTTGAAAACTCATCTCATGTTTCGTCGGATATTCCTTATCCTTCCACTCAAAATTAGGAATGTTTGAAGGGAGTTTATTAGGAATGAGTTTTCCATCTAGGGTCATGTAACACCAGATCATTGGTTAATTTCGAAAGATCTAGAAAATTCAAAGCGACCAGAAATAACAACTTTTTCTAAGCCATGGAATTCCAATTTCTAGGAGCATTAGCTTCCATTGGTTCATTAGAGGAAATTTCAACTCAAAATGGGCCTCCTAAGAAAAATAATAAAATAATAGTTAAACTAATAAAATAATATTTGATAATTTTGGAGGAAGAAAAAGAAAAAAAATACTTTTTTGTTCGTATTTTCGACATATCTCCCTGTGATTTTACTCAAATTTTGATTGGGAGAGCTCGTTGGATGAAAAAGTAAATTATGCATCCAACGACTACCCACTTGGCATACTTTTGATGGACCCCGCTACCCCAAAAACAAGAAATACCCGAAAAAACGTGATGATGATGATGATCATCATCACGTTTTTTAGGTATTTCTTGTTTTTGGGGTAGCGGGGTTTGTCAAAAGTATGCAAAGTGTACTCGTTGGATGCAAAATTTAATTGTGCATCCAGGGATCACTCTCGATCGAAATTTGAGTAAAAACACAGGGAGATATGTCCAAAATACGAACACAAAAAGTAAATTTTTTTATGATAACTATCCCCAACTTTATATTAAAAAATGTTTAAGACCTATACGATATTTCAAATTTAAAGCAATTTCATTGGCTAACACATGATGACATGGAATTTGAATTAGTGTTAAAAGGCCCATTTTGAATTGAAATTTCCTCTAATGTATGTTAACAAATATTGTCCTAAAATATAAGGAACTCAAATATTCATTAAAAGTTGATTATTTTGTCCAAAGTTATGACCAAGTTGTGTTTGTACAAATGTGGAATAATTCCTCCAAGTATGCCTCACGTTCCTCATGAAGGTTGACTACTCTATAAGATTTAAATGTCCCAAAGTTAGACACATTTGTGCCTCTGACTCTAGAAAAGGGAATGATTCCTTGTGGAGCATTCTTACTCTAAGGAAATACAATACTAGTTCCCCTTAGTTCAAATATGCTACATTGTGGAATGTTCAATCCAAAGGGACTGTTGGTAATCATACCTCCAAATGATTGGGAAGGCATGTTAATCTAGGGTAGGTTGGGGCCAAAAAAATATTCAGTTACAATGAAAGGGTTGGACATGGAAATTTGTCTACTGTATTGTGGGGAATTATTGAATGGAACTGATGGGCCATTTCCTAAATCAGTTGTAAATGCTTATGCAGGAGGGATGGTGGTAGGTATCATCTGAAAACCTGAAAATTTCATTGCAAAAGAAAAAGGATTTTCACTTTGCGGTATTGACGAAGTTCCATAGTGAGTATCATAAAGGATGGTGGATACCACCTAGATCCCATTGTAGATGACATATTTACACTTAATTATTCTACAAGAGTATAAATTACTAGGGATTTACATACCCTATAACAAATACTTCTCTAATGTTCACCATACTAGCCCAATGAGACAAGGGGTTATTGTACCTAGGGATATGAAAACAATTTCCTGGATAAAAGTAGAAATTTATGGTGGGTTAAACTATTTTGACATATTTGAGAGATCCTCTATTAAAATAGGACCCAGGTTATCCTCTTGTTAAGGAGAATAAATTTTGGCGGAGTTATTCAATTGAACCTTAGTGCCTCTAAGGTTTCCTTCCTCAAATGAACTCTCAGACTCACTATAACTAGAACTATTTTCTTTTCCTTCTTGTTTTATTCCGGGTTCTTGATTTCGTGCCTCTGTCCCTCAAGGGTGTGCATTATTATAATCGATTATTCACCTTAGAATAGATAATTCTCTCTATTTAGGAGGGTGTCCTTGAATCCTTATGGATCTATGCAAAGATTGATCAAGCACGATGGCTTGCAGAAGACACAAAGGAGGAATTCTATAAAATTAACAAATAAAAAAAACAAAATGTAGTAAAAAGTTCCTAAAAATATTTACATAAGTATAAATATTATTCCAATGACAAGAACTTGGTTGTTTGGGAACAAATACTATTCAACGAAGATTCGTAGTTGGGGGTCTTTCGGAGGTCATCCTAGGATGATTAGGGCCTAGGTCCAACCAACAAATATTGAGAGGCATTTACCCTAATGTTAGACATACCAATCACCATGGGTGCAAGTAGTTGCCTTACGAAAAATACATTCCCAAGGAGATAGGATGAAGATTATGCATATGCCTTAGGTGCCACAAAATTTTCCCCTTGTAGTGACCTATGATGAACCAAGGAAAGGAAACAAAGGTTACAAGTTCATGCTAGGTATTCAGGAGGGAAAACCAATGGAAAGAGATTTTGTGAATGGGAAGGGAATGTAGGACACAAGTACTAGAACCAAATCTACCAGTAAGAAGTGGTTTCTCCCTAAGGAATTGACACACCTAAACAAGTTCCAAACACGCATAATCCCACTAATCCAAGAAACGAGGGGCAATATGCCAACTTAGACTATCTTTACCTACTGCTTGAATCCCGTTAGAAAGGAGCTTTCCCAACAAGTAATTCACGCTGCTAATGTTTTTATCACTCTTTAATAGTTCATAATTTCCAATCTATTGTGGCCTTAGAGGAATTTACTCACGACACCTATCTCCAAGGTCGTAAGCCCTAGACTATTAGATGAGTTTCTATCAAAACAAAACTTTGTAGTCTTTCCCCATTGTTTCTTGATTATTTAAAATATGATTTCAAGGACATTTAAAAAGAAGGAAACTAGTACAACTAAATATATTTGTATACTCAAGCACGTGTTCACTCTTTTACTAAAAAAAGAAAATAAAAGAAGAAGAAGAACTTTTTCACCGAGGCAATGAAATTTTCATTTTCAAATGTTCTTTTGATGCAAATGCAGACTCAATCTTTTTAATGCAAATGCAATTCTCAGAAACAAAATTCAAAATTTGAAATGATCCAACTGTTTACTTTTCCTTTTGAATGAAAATGAAACTTTTAAATAACTATACTAATGCTAGCATATAAATAGCATCTAATATCCCTATCACTTCAAAAGAAAGAAACTTAAAAAACAAGACTTTTCAACCATTAAAATTTGTAAAGTTTGAGAAAAACAAACAAAGCACAAGTTTTTTAGACTCAAACAAGCACTCTGGTTTACTTAGAAACAAGGTTTGGTGAATCCTAATTATTGCACCCAAACAGTGTAATTAAATACATAAATAATAATATTACGCTTCAAGATTTCACTTCAAGGTTTACCAAACCCACAAATAATGAAAAGAAACTGAAACAAAGACACTTTTTAATAATTTTCACTCTATTTTGATTCAAGTTAAAACTAAGCAAACACAACCTATACTTTTCCTAATGGGCATAGAGAATCCCTCCAAACTCAAAAACTTCAAACACACCCAGAAAATCCAACAGGTTGGAGAAAAATGACAAAATTTCTCTCTTTTTAGGATATTAACATATATTTGTAAGGTTGTGCGTGATTGCATTTCACATGTGCTTAATATTAGATGTGGATTAACAAACAATTCACACCTAGAAGTATTACATGGCACATATAACCCCTAGGAGAGTTGTAAAAAGAGAAAAAACTTGGAAAAAAGGGTTTCCACAGGTGTTTGAAGTATGTTAACACTTGAAAAAAACTCAATTACTTAAAAAAACAGGAGGAAATAACCAAAAATATCACCACGGTAGATGGATCTTCCTAGTGGAGTCGTTAATTATGTTGTTAAGGAGAAATCCCTATGACTGTGTCTATGTCACCAACATACTGGATTAAACAAGACTGACATCTAAAAGTCTATTTGAAAGTAGATCAGAATATTAATTCTAAACTAATATCAAGAAAATCTATACTAAAGGATAAAAGAGAAGAACTTTGTGTAAAAAGAGAAAAACTAGGGGAAAAAAAAACCAAGGGTTTATGTAGGTGTCATAACTATGTTCACACTTGAAAAAAATTCAATCACCTAAACAAATAGAAGGAAATAAAAAAAATATCTCCATGATAGATGGATCTTCCTAGTGGAGTCACCAATTTTGTTGTTAAAGAAGAATACCTATGACTGGGTCTATGCCACCAATATACTGGATGAAACAAGACTGGAATCTATGAGTCTATTTGAAAGTAGATCGGACTCTTAATTCCAAACTAATATCAAGCAAATCTATACTAAAGTATAAAAGAGATGAACTTTGTGTACCTTATTTATGAAGGTTGGTCCTAGCCACTCCCTTGTTTCTTCTATATTTGTTCCTTGCTATCAATCCAAAGACTTGCAACAAAACAAAAATACCTTTCTTAAACAAATTTGGCAACAAAAAGTTATTATTGAAATAAAAACATGACACAAATATGAAACTAGTAAATCAAATTAAAATCAAGAAACAATCAATTCTTATACCAAATTTCACATAATGAATAAATCGATATGTAGGGAAAGGAAAGATGTCCAATCTTTATTAAACAACAGAAACAATACAAGCCATACCTTCTTTTACTCAACACCTTATTAAAACTAGAGATATAGGTCACTCCTGCTCACGTACTCCACAATTCCCACTCCAATTCTTTGAATGCATAAAGCATATAAACTACTTGAGAGAAACAATTTTAACATAGAGCGATATAAGGATCAATGATAAAAGTAAATGATAGGAAGGGAAGGAGAAAAAAATGTTAGCAATTCCTCCAACATAACATTGCTATGAAAGGTTCCCCCACATTTGGTCCATTCCAACCTTTCTTATAGTTAATGAGGACAGTTAGGAAAAATTTCCAAATGGTAAGTTGTAACCGAGAAGGGAGTTATCAAAACTCTCATAACTTCCTCTTTTTTTGAATTATATATATTTTTCATCATTTATGATGGTATTCATGCCTAATATAAAGGAAAATAGTGAATTATTAGTGGTTGAATAGTGTGCAGCATGTGAATGCAACTTTTTCTTGCATCCATGTTAAGGTAGATAACAAGGTGCGAATGATTCACAGTCTTTAGGATGATTAGGTGTAAATATGCTCATTTTGAGGATTACAGTTTTCATGATGCTTGGAAATGGCTGGAGTTTCACATGAATGTTCAATTCCATTACAACAGAGGTCAAATCATAGGCTCTTCAGTCCATAAATGTGCTTTTTTGAGAACGGACAACAACACTGAAAATGTTGTCATTTGAACTGTCATTATAGACGAAGAAGTGTCAATTTGAGCTATAACAATACCCTTACACCAGCATGGACTACAAGAAATACCATGATCATGCTTTTCCTCCCAATGCACATTGGGGCTCTATCTTGTATTTTTTTATTATATATAGTATTTTTGGGGGTTTTGTAATAATGTTGAGAGAAAGAGGTAAACTGTTTTTGGTTTGCAGATTATTAATAAAATTTTATGGCGATGTAGATGTAGGGACCATACAACTAGAAAGACCCTCCCAAATTATAGAAGGATACCATGGTTATTGACCCACTGAATATATTGATGAAGTAATTCAATTTGTACAGCATAACCTTGAGGATTCCACCCTTGGGGTTTCAATGGCATGGATCGAGGACATTCCAAATAAGGTTCATAGGGGGGTGGTTGGAGTGTCACATGCATGGGTGTGTCTCTTCCACCAGGTAGATACAATGATAGTGTCCCACCATGGAGTTCATGTGGGGTTGGAGTGTAATATCCCCAATCAGAAAGTAGAAACATTAGCTCGAAATGTTCAACAAAAATTATGTTTATTTTTAACTTTATCCCAACAACGACTTATGTATGTAAATTTGGATTTGAATTGACATGTGCATCCCATAAATTGAATTTAAAACCACTGTAAGGTGACCAATAAGGTATGATATATCACCATTGTAATATTCCCAATCCAAAATCATATCTATCAACCCTAATGGAACCCCAAAGGATCATTGGATTCAAAACTATGATCACTAGTTCCAATCTGACCACGCGAAACTCTCGATTTCCAACTATTTTCAAATGGATCCTAAATCAATAAAATGTATCTCAAGAACATTAAAATTGACCCAAATACACCCTAAATCCAAAAAAATCTCACCGACAAGATCTTTAAACATTGTAACTCAAACTACATAGACATTTCTAACTAAGGGTGCGCAAGGATAAATGTACCAATTAACTAACCAGTAAAATGATCATATCTTGGGAATACAATTTTTTTTTGGGTCAAATAAAAAGTTTTTCCTATTGGAAAAAAATGTCCCGATGTAATGGAATATGTTTAAGAACCCAAAAATACTCAGAAATGGTGGAACCAGAAGATGACTTTCGACCCCGTTAACACTGGTACAAGATTGAGTACACCCACAACTGTAAAGATTCTGAATCAACACCAAATAGTTCAAAACACATATGAATCAATCCAAATGGTTTGTTAACATACAAAAGGGGCTATTATTAAATATTCACAACATACAATTAAGGTTACACTACCACATTTATAGATTAATCATTTACTCAGAACAACCCATGCTTGAATATTGAACAACATATGGGAAAAAACACTGTGTTTTTTATTATGAATGGAGAATGATCAGATATTACATAATGGATTATATATAATCTCAAATTACATATAAATATAATCTACATATACAATAGAGGTGGTTTCTCAAAAGCACATATAAAAGAGGAAAAGCTACTTCTCCAAATGAGTGATTTCCTTCCATTGTTGCGCCCTGTACAAGCAAGATTTCAACCCCGAATTATAGGTATGTCACCTTGTAGCTNTCTCGAAATCTGGTGACGGAGCTCTGTGCCGCTGACGAGTGGAGTCGAGTGACAAGGCTCGAGGTCTACGGTGATGACGTGTGGTGTCAAGTGAACCGTACTGTGGGGGCTCGCCTCTGAGGCGACGAGAACGTCTCGGAGAGTCAATGGTGACAAGTGGTTTTCAAATATGTGGGTAGTGGTGTCGAAAAACAACTCAAAACACCTACTGTAACTGCGTGCTACAATAGGCGGAGTGTCAACAAAGTGGTCAGAATACCAAGAAGCAGTCGGTTTCCTAAAAAAGAAAAATCGGTGGACTCACTAGACCAAAGGGAGGTAAAGGAGCATGCAAACACCTAGCTAATGGTATTATGACTTAACTAAGTATATCCTCTGCAAGGTGATGAAATCCAAGTCAGACAATATAAGTAGGAAAGTCAAATGGCTAAAGTATCCCCCTACCGGGAGGGACACCGGGTACGCAAACCTAGAAGAATGGCAACTAAGCTACCCCGTTCATGACACGTCCAGAAAGGTGAATCTGCCGCTTGGTCCTTTAACCGCAATATTCCCTATACAGAGATATTCCAAGAAC
>LPNX010407146.1:7867-116748 GCA_001517045.1 Pseudotsuga menziesii | reverse complement strand
GTATTCCACTCAGACTTCCGGAACCAATCTCACGACTTCAACCCTCCTAAGGGAGAGGCCCTCTGACAAACTGGTGGTGACCGTGTCAAAAAATACTAGTGGATTTTGGTTCCCTAAAGGACAACAACTATGTCTCACGTGTAAATAACCGAGGGGTGTTATTTGAAGCCTATCCCCCCGATCCTACCTAACTACAATATTCTTTTGGGTTCCTCAAATGAGGTTATAGTGTTTGTTGAGTTAGATAGATTTTAAGTCTCACTTTGAATTAGGGGATAGAGTGTGTGCATGTGAGGTTGTGAATCCTAAAATAACAATAGCAATGAATGAAAAACTTTGAAAAACTTTGAAAACTTTGCAAACCTTTTTTTTTTTTAAATCAACAATGCTAAAAATTTTCTGAACAATGCTGTAAATAAAGGACAGAGATGACTGTACCGCTGCAAGTGGGACAGGTGGCTATGCAAGTGCAGGAAAAAGGGGAGGCAAAGTAGCTGGATTTCGGCGCAGAAACAAGGGAAAAAACTGTTCGCGGACCGCGGGTTGGAAGGCAACAGTTGCGCGCAGATCGCGGGTTTAAAGGTAACAGGCGCGGTCTAGGTCGCGGGTTTCGGGTTGACAGCGGCGGTCGGAGCGCGCCTGTGTAATGACAGGCGCGGTCGGATCGCGACTGTGGGCGGAAAAAACGCGGTCGGGGAACAGGAAAAGAGGCTGACAGCGGCGAATTGGTCGCGGGTTGGGGCTTGAAATGCGCGGTCGGAGCGCAGTAAACAAGGCTGACAGCGGCGACTTGGTCGCGGATTGGGGCCTGAAATGTGCGATCGGGTCGCGGTTGCGGAAAGAAAAAACGCGGTTTTCGGCGGCCGAAAACGATAGCCGAAAGTACAGTACGGAAAAATAAACTAAAAAAGACAGCGGAGTCGCCAAAACTGTAGTTAACCAGGTAGATGAGGTAGTTAACCATTTTTGGGTGTTAACACACCTACAATGCTCCATCCATAAAATATTAGTTTTAACATCCATTATAGCATCCTTCATGATATTTGTACAGTCACAAGTGCACCCTCCTCAAGCAGAATTCACCACAAACATTGTGCTCTTGGAAACAACACAAATAACACTTCTACTGACTAGAACTCATACACACTGAAATGAATTCATCTAATATCTGTAGATAAATATAAAGGTGACTTCTCCTCTGAATAATCAACATTGAATCATAAATGAAGAGATTTGGATGATCTCCTCCTCTCTACTAGCCAGGGTGGAATTTTTCACCACCGAAACTAGTTAAAAAATGCAAGAGGCACATCTCCCAAGATTGAAAGCCACAATAGATTTACAATCAGAAATAAAATTTCCAAAATATCCCCAAAGGGTTCCCTCACCCTTCTTTTATGATTCATCATTCACCTTTTCCCTCCTAGAATTCTCTCTCACAATTATTAATAAAATATCTAATAAATGATATTTTCATGAGAGAATGATTGTTTGGGACCTTAAAGAACTATCTAATGTTATTTTAACCCAATAATACTTTACCTTCCTTATACATTATGATTTTAGAGGTTTGGCTTGATTTGAGGGAGTTACACCTCATATGGTCCCACCTACCTCCTCATGTGCCCTCCTTGGGGAGTTACACTTCTCTATGCGCCTTCATTAGCTAATTTTAGGACCTGCTACTTGTCATAAGTTGTCATAGATCCATTGTTACTTGATTCTAAAAGATTATCCATCATTTGGTGGGAGTTACACTTCACTTGACTTTTTCCACCACTAATGCGCCCCTCTTGGTTATTTTTAGCCTACCTCCTCATTCATGGGATTCCTTTTGGAGTTACTGATCCAACAATGTTCCCTTCTTGGCCACATTGGTGTGATGTTACCTTATTTTAAAATTGGGACATCATACTTCATAAATTTATATCCCACATCACCCCCTTTTAATAATTTTTCAAGAACCTTACAAGGTGACTTAGCCATTTCCCCCTTAGTCTAAAGGAGTGATCCATAGAAAAATATTTGGGGCCATTACATGGAGGATTCATATATAACAATTATATCACATTTTGTATCATGCAATCCTATATATGCATCATATAAGGCTAGAGTGTCCAATTTTGTATATTATCCTACACATTTTGTAGTTGATGTAAAAGAATTTATGATTTATTAATGGATTTTTGGTAATTTATATATACAATTGTGTTTTCCCCTAGTGATATTTGCACATGTGCTTGATTTTTTTAATGCTAATGTGGAAAATTGAAATCTAATACATCATTCGAAAATGAAACATATACATAATTAAAACTTCTTGGAACATGAATATACGTAATGAATTCAAAAGAACACTTGAGAAGCCGCACCCATAAAAAAATTCGTAGAAGTGTAGGGTCATGAACAAAGTATATGTCATTGAGTTGCAACAAAAAAAATATGATTCCATATGACTATTGCTGAATGTGCAGGTTCAACATAGAATTCAAGCAGAAATGTAAATACTCACAAAAATTATCAAGAGAACAATATTGGACGAAATGTTCAGTCACTTGTTTATTCATCTTGAAAGGTGTTTTATGTTGAAATATTGTATCTTCAAATGATATTCTAAATGTATTTTACTGATGTAACCAAAGGGAGATGTTATTATTCCTCCGTTGGGATGTTACTATTGTAATTGGTCATCATAGAGTCATGAGGTAAATCCTCCATCGTAATTAGGGTCATTAGTACCCTAATGAATAATATAGAATATTATTTTGAGTCTTCCTAGGTGAAGTCGCCCCAGTCATTTAAGTGGGGCCAACTTGTCTAGGGTAAAAGTTAGTTGACATAATGTGTATAAATAGAGGATCTATGTTCCTCATTATAACACATACTCACTCACTTATGTAGCACATAGGATAGTGAGAGTGAAAAAACAACAAGAAGGAGAATACATGTTTTTGGGGTTATATCTTATACATCTTATACAGAGGAAGTTTTGTTGAGTTTTCTTCCCCTTGAGGGTTCCCTAGGATAAATACTATGTCTATCTTGTGGTTGTGTTTCTTTCAATGATTATGCATATCCTACTGTTGTGAATTTGGATCAAACACTAATGATATCTAGTCTAGCATATGAAATATTAACATGGTATCAGAGCTATCCTGATTAGGACAACTTTGAAAATGTGAAACTCTCTCTCCTCCCTCTCCAGAAGAAATTTATGTTTCTCCAAAGTTTGGAATTTGGAATATTTTCTTGCATAGAAACTTGTGCCTCCCTAGAGCACATCTAAATTTTTTGGGTGGTTTAATCTCTGAAAAATCCAAACCCTAGTTTGGCCCTGAACTAGAAAACTACATAAAACCAAAACTAGAATTTTTGCAGAAGCTGCAATCTCATAAGTAAGATTTGAAGGATGAATATTTGGAATCTCCAGAAATCAGTTCGACCAACCAACTCGCCTCAGTCAAGCGCATCTCCTGGTAAGGTCATCATTTCATTTTGGGAAATTTCAATTTTTAGTGACCTACTAGATAGGATGGCCCCAAGCACTAAGCTTGAGGAAAAGATGGAAGGCATAGAAAACTTCCTAGCATGGAAGTATAGGATTGGTCTCATTCTAAAAGAGAATGGACTTGAGAATTACATCAAGGATGAAGTTGCAGAACCAAAAGAAAATGAAGCTAAGGAGAAGCATGAAAAATACCTAATCAATGCAATGAGGATCATTGTTGATTCTATCAAAGATCACTTGATCCTTCAAGTGTCATCTAAGAAGGCACCAAATAAAATGTATGATGCACTTTCCAGAATGTATGAGGGAAAGAACATCAACAAGAAAATGAATCTGAGATCAAAATTGAAGGGAACCAAGATGAGCAAAGGAGAATCAATTCAAGATTACTTCGCAAGGGTATCCCAGTTCAGAGAACAAATAAGTGCTATTGGATACACCCTTGATGATGATGAACTAGTTATGACTGCTCTCAATGGTCTCACTAGACCTTGGGACTCATTCATACAGGCTCTGTGTGACAAAAAAGAAAGTATGAAGTTTGACATAGTATGTGAAGATTGCATTCAAGAAGAAGCTAGAGAAGCTAACAGAGAAGCTCTACTTAGAGAAGATGATCATGCTCTAGAAATCCATACTAAAGGAAGAAAACAATCAAACTTCAAGAAATGTAACAATACACCTTCAAAGAAGAAGTTTCAAAATAAAAAAAAGGATTACTCAAAGTATTCAATGCTACAACCGTCATAAGATATGACACCTTGCCAGATAGTTTCTGTCACCAAAGAAGAAGAAGAACAACAAGATACATCATTCTCATCTAGATGAAGATGAGGATGAAGAAGAAATACCTCGAAAGAGACAAACAAAAGAAGAACATGTAGAAGAATATGTACTATTATCTAGACTCTCTAGGTCTATAAAACTTGGAGAAGATACATGACTTATTGATAGTGGTGCTTTAAAGCACATGACAGGGAAGAAACAAACTATGTCAAGACTTGAAGAAAATAACTCTCCTCAAAAGGTATCATTAGGAGATGTCTATCAATATCCCATCAAAGGTATTGGTGAATCAAGCTACAAGCTTGACTTTGGGACTTCCATGAAGATAAAGGAAGTAATGTATGTACCAAGTTTGAAAAAGAACGAACTTTTCATCTCGGATCTAGATAAGAAAGGATATAGAGTTGCTTTTATAGATGGACAAGTACTCATGTGGTCCAAAGGAAAGACACTTGAAGATGTTGTAGTCATTGGTTAAGAAGAAAGATGTATGTACAAACTCAAAGGATATCTAGAGACAACCCTTATCCATGAGACTACCAGCTCAAGTGAACTATGGCATATGAGGATTTCTCACATCAACTATAAAGCACTGCCATATGTGAGCAAGGTGGTAACAGGGTTACCAGATTTGAAGATTGATCTTGAGGGAACTTGCAAGGGACATGCAAGAGGAAAAAACATCAAGAATCTCTTTCCAAAAAGTGAAACAAAGACAAAATTCACCTCCATCATCGGGCCAAAATTCACCTCCATCATCTTAGAACTATTGTCTTTTGGCTCTCTTTTTGCACCGTGTCTCTGCATTCAAATTCTGCAACCATCATCCAAGAAGTGCTTCTGCATTTATGCACTGGGGGAACAATTTATTCAGTTCTTGTTTATGTCATCATCTGGTGTCAAGGTATTTTTTGTGTGTTGTAAAATGGATTCTAGTTAAATACGGTCATCTTATTCTTCTTTTGTCGTAAAGATTCCTGCAAGTTTAAATTATATGCTCGGTGGTGGATCATGGTCACGACCGATTGTTGATGGTTCGATTGACTTGAATCAATTTCAAAAGTGAATCAAAGCCCAACTAGATTACATAGATTGAGGGGATCGCCTGCCTCAATAGAGAGGCACGTTTCACCTCCTCAGATTCAAAATTCAAAAGATAATTGACCATACTAAAATTTTGCACAAACATTCATTCTACCAACTTTAAGCTCAGACCATAATGGTTCGACGCATTGACATATCGAACAAATGAAACCGTCAACTCACTATTTGAAAGCCTCGACCAATAATTTTATGTGAAGCATCGACCACAATTTACAAATATAAGATTCATCGACTCAAACATCATAAATTAATGCTTTGACCGTACTTTTATAATGACTCTTCAACCACCAACAGTTTAATTAATTTCATAAAGTCACTTTATGAAGAAGAATGACTCAATAACTGGCATGAATCTTACATAAACATAAAGTCTTTGATGCCCATAAAAATTGGCTAGAGACATATAAAATATAAGAGTGGTTGACCTCGACGAAATTAAATATCAACTGACTTATAAGAAGAAAGCATTACAAAATTGGTTTCAATGGATGAGGTCTGGTGTGTAGGTAGTCGACGGTCGACTGATACGATGCTGGTTGATGGGATTTTGGTCAATCTCGAATAAATAATTCAGTGGGGATATGTTGTCAATAGACAACTTCAAGTAAAAGAAAATATAGGCATCACTAAACTGATGGTCGGTTCTATCATCATCAGTTGAGCCATCTTGATTCAATTGTGCACCAATGGTCCAAAACTTAATTGAAAATTAAATATGCAGTAGTTGCAAAACGTCTAGAACCAGTTAGATTATGTATCTAACTCTTTAAATTGCACTCAGTGTTGATGGAGCAGATCTCTTCATTTATAAAGTAGACCTCTGGTGAAGGAAATTTTATATTAAAGTGCTGGATAGATGCCAATGCCATGGTCATTTAGGGTTTGGATCAAACCTTGCAGGGAAATTTTGTCTTTGACTGATCGTCTTCATACTCTAGTTAGAATAATATATCAGTTATTTTTACAGAAAGTAATATAGTGGACAACATGGTCGGGAATTCTTGAAGCAACAATATCACAACAACACAAAATTTACAATATCTTATCTTGTCTACTCGTACTTCAACCCAAAAATAAATCATTTCTTTGCATCGTTCATAAGGAGCAAAGTTCATGAATCCATAAGCACATGATCTATCCTTGACATTTTCCTTGCAGTTTCCTTCGCCTCCATCCGGTGCTGTTGTCACCCTGACCAGATAGAGGAGGAAACCACACCAAAGTGTTGAATGCACAGGTTCAACACAACATTCAAGTAGAAATGTAAATAAGCGCAACAACTATTAAGGGAATTATATTGAACAAGACATAGCCACTTGTTTATTCATCTTGAAAGGTGTTTTATATATAATGGATATGGTTGGAGAGGTTTCACTCACTTGTTCAGGCTTTGAAAATCACAGGTAACAACAGTAGGGATTCTCCCCAATAAGCGTTCCCAATTAGCTCGTTATTGTTTGGTATGGGGAATCTGTCCGGTTTACGGTCCGACTACCGTAGGTCAAG
This sequence comes from Pseudotsuga menziesii, assembly GCA_001517045.1. Taxonomy (NCBI): domain Eukaryota; kingdom Viridiplantae; phylum Streptophyta; class Pinopsida; order Pinales; family Pinaceae; genus Pseudotsuga; species Pseudotsuga menziesii. The sequence goes on along the minus strand of LPNX010407146.1, from coordinate 109,844 downwards.
TAACGGTTAAAGCTTATTTACCGGTTGCGGTCCGGTCCATCGTTTAAGTGTATTTTTTAGTTTTATGTTTATGTATGAAATGCAAGTGCCTAACTAAATGCAGACGATAGAGATGACGAGGAGTGTCACAATGTGATGTGCAGGTTCTTACCTCTTATCTTAACTCTCTCGCTTCTAAATCATAAACAAAGAAAAACTAACTAAGACTCACTAACCTATCCCTAGGGAGCCATACTGTAATTAATGCCGAGTAATGTATTGTATAGCATGCATAAAGAACACTAAAGATAGCTGTTAATATTTCTGAATACATGTATATCAATAGACAAATAAACAAAGAGATAGCTCATTGTTAATTAAAACATTCATTACTCAAATATGATTGTGGAAATTTCGCAGAAATAAACAAGAGCACATTCATAACAGGAAAGAATTCATAAGTTAGAACGGTCTCACAGTTTATGGAAATAAGCTGAAATAGAAATAGTTCACATCCAACAAGTCCATGTCAAACATTTGAAACCCCACAGTGCTTTCCCCAGCCGCAAAAATATAACTCTTTATTATAAGATGAAATAGTTCTTCTTACAATAATCTTCCAGAAAGATAGTCTGAAAAAAGGTCCTGGTATACATCAAGCTTTCCTATACTTATACAAAAAGAAAAAAACTTTTAGGTTGCCCTCATTTCCTTTTGGGCTTCCCCAACCTTTCCCATTCAAAACTTTGTATTTTAGCTTGTGAACAAAAAGATAAATACAATATATCACATTCTTTATCAAAGTAATAAATAATCAAACTAAGATGGTCCAGCCCGCTCGTTCATAAAATTTCTCCATACATTTGCCTCTGTTGCTATATTCTCAAACCCAGAAGATTCGAGAAATCTGATAGTAATTTCATGTTGAGCAGCTTGGGCCTTTACACTCGCTATCCTAGTAGGAATCAAGTGCAACTGGTCTTCTAGCAAGTGGGTACTCACAAGTGCATGTGCTATTTCAGTATTAAGTATCTTTTCATCTAACTCCTTGACTTGTTGAATGGCCTGTTCATCTTTGCTGCATCTCTCTTGTAATTGTTTCAAAAACATTGCATGCTCTGGCAGCACTTCTAATCATTTTTCAGCTGACGCCTGACACCGGTTATATGCTAGGAGCACTCTCCTATAGAATTCAACACAGGCATTCTTTGTTTTCTTCATCGTCTTTTTTAGTTCTTCTTTTGCATTGCTAGCATACTCAATCAGCTCGTAGTCCAACTTTATCATTTCCAAGTCTTTGACAGGGGTATCTGCGGGAGATTCCTTGTTCGTTTCTACCCATGTCATCCTTCCCTGCAGAGTCTCTAGGATATCCTGTGTCCTATCCAAAAAATAAGAGGACATATTTACAATTTATTCTAATCTGATGTTGATCTGTTGAACTTTAAATCTTTCTTCCACCATCTGCAGCTACATTTGATGAATCATCTTTCGAACCATAAGGGCATGCTTCTTTAAAAGATTAATATCAACCTTTTGCTCCATAGCTGTTTTTAGTGAAGCTGCTAGTGAACTCTTCTGGTCCTCCAAGGCTGCTATCTGAGTTTTGTATAGCTTAGCCTTCCCTTCTGCTATGGTCTTCTGCACTTCTAGCTTTGTCACTTGGCCTTCCAATCTGCCCTTTTCCTTGTTCAATTATTCAATTGACAACTTAAGCTCATCCCTGTTGGCTTCCAAATTCTGATATTTTTGATGTAGCTTTCCAAACTCAGACAAGGTGGTCTGGGCATTCTTCTCCGTATTTCTCGCAGATATTACCAAAGCATCTTTCTCGGCCTGTAGAGTTTGAAATTCTGCCTTTGATACTTCAACTTCACCGATCATATCCTCATACTTCCTTTTCAGAGTTTAACTTTCGCTCCTTTCTTTCTTCAAAGTCTCTTTCAACTATGTGAACATTTTGTGTGACTGCTCTAGGTCTGTCATGATTCTGTCTACATTATCCTCAGTGGCTAGGGTTAAAGCTACCCCATCCCTTGCTATTAATCGTGGATCTTTGTGTGTGCCGTGAACTACTGTCTTATCGGTCACTATCATTCCTGGCTTACCCCCCGTGTCCACTTTCTTCTCGGTTCTTTTGACAATTCTTTTTTTTTCTTTGTCGTAAAATATAGTGTTAAAATCCAGCACCTCCTCCCCTTCAGTGGGCATGAAAGGAATTAAATCCACTCCAGAAATTGACCCTGAACCTTCTCCTATTGTACTACTAGAATGAACAACAGGCTCTAGTGGGTTAATATCATACTGAGCCAGTTCTTGGTCAGTAGGGTCTTGTCCTTCTAGTGTCTCTGTTCTCGATCCTTCAGGTGTCTTTTATATTTGTTGTTTCTCTTTTTGGACACCTTCTAATATGAACCCTTCACTTTCTGCCTGTTTTTTTCGGATTTCATCTTCTTCTTTTATTTTATTTTCTTCTTCAATCTTCTTTGCTGCATCTTCAGCATCTCGTTTCTTTTCTTTTTCTTCTGTTCTCAGCCAGTTCTCTGCCTCATGGACTAGTGTATTAGCTTCTTCCTGCCTATTTTTTGCTTCTTCTTCCTCCTGCTTTTTCTGCTTCTCAACAGATTTACCCTTACCACCAACAATAGTTATCTTTTGCTTGATTCTTTTATTCAAATCTGTCACGTTCTTATCATTTCGGAAGGTTTCTTCATCCTTGTCCCAGAAATTGGTATATTCAAAATGTACTCTATCTTCGGTGCAATACTCAACAAATTTTCTTGTAGAGTCATTCCTATGGAAGTTCATTTCACCGAAGTGAAAATACTCTAATTCCTCGACAAACTTCGCTGCATTATTTACCCTAGAAAATTTGTAACTCCCAACAAAAAAGGGCACGATAGGATAGACTGCTTTCTTTTGCTCAAAAAGGAACTTCCCTACTCCATCAATGTACAATTGTCTCACAGCCTCCTTGTGAATTACATAGTCTGTGGTATACTTTGGTAGAAGAGAAGGGGCTCTCGAACCATCATACATTCTTAAATAAAGGCCTTCTTCTGTCAGATAATAGCTCCCGTATTCTTGCACAACTTTTAAAGCTCCTTCTGACATACAATTGCATTCGGACAAGAAGATTAACGTGTACAAGGGCATGATGAAATTCTCACAAATTTCCTTGTAGTAGCTGTAATATTTGTGGGCCCAAAACAGTTTGTAAGCCGCTTACACTGGAGCTCAGACCTTATCCCAATGATACTTTAAGGCTGGGAATGGATGAGTGCACAGAATGCAGTCAATCAAAATAGAACTCATGTCAAATTATGACTTCTTTTGGGACATCCCTCCCAATGTCGCGCTTATACCAGCTGATAGACTATTGGATACTATATTCGTCCAGTTAAAAATTGTACCCTGTGTAGCAACAAAATATATAATTGGTATCCAACCCATTTTAAAACTTTTCCCATTAGCTCTTCCAAAGATTATGTTCGGCATTAAAGCAATGAACCTATATGGAGTACGGAGAGTTGATGTCTCATACTCTCCAGAAGGCCTTGTGCGAAATTTTTTTCCTGGTATCATCATCTTCTTGACTGTATCCACCATGTCTAAATTCAACTCCTTCAACCAACTTTCAGTCAGATAAGTTTTTGTTGTTGGTAAATTATATGCCATAGACACATAAGCTGGGCTATAGGCATCATAACCCTGCTTTGCTGTATTTGCCAATATCATCCTTGTAACATCTACCCTAGGAAAAATCCACCCTATCACCTCTATGCATGGGAACAACTCATGCCTAATAGCTACTTTCATAAGGGCTGATCTTTCAATGTTCGCATATATGGGCATATCTTCAAAACCAGCATCTGGAACACTCTGGATTGAAATCATCTTGTATACTTCTCCCCATTTGTATTCTGGCTCAAATCCAATAATATCTTTTGTATCTTCATAGATGACTTCCAGTTTGGTTATCACCTCCACCTAAGGTTCCTTTTCGGATGCCTAGGATTTCTTCTTTTGTTTTCTCGGCATATTGTTGTGTTGATTATTTACCTGTAGCCATTACACAACAGAATCTCAGTCTATTTATCTCTAGCAATCAGTTGTAATGAGAAAACAATAAAGAAACCAAATATTACCATTTCATCGATATGTATATTGAAAATTATTATCCAAATCCACAGTTCCTCTGAATGAGAGACTTCTTAAACAATAAGGAGCTGCAAAATATTTCTGCCCCCCAAACCTGTTAAAAATCTGCTATGTCAAAACCCTAATATCTTCCAGCTTCCTAAAAATCTATATGCGCACCTCGACTGAGGAAAAAACTCACAACGATGTCTGTTTCAACACACAAACCCTAAACCCATATCATATTCGCAGACCTCCTGTATCCCATGGAAACATATCGCCAAAGAAAACATGACTATCTGGCCTTAGGCTAAAACCAGAGCAACCAAGAACAACATGGTGTAGACGGGGAAACGCTCATCTGTACCGTGACCTAAACGTCCACACAACTGTCGATAGCACACTCATGGCTGCGCAGAGGCTTGGGTGGAAACCTAACCGGCCAATAATGAAAATGTTCACAAATAAGAAAGCCACACTCAAAATAAGGGACATTTTACCGCAGGAAAACCATGAAAAATGCAAAACCCTACCCTCCCGCAGAAAACATAAACCCATCCACCCTAGCAGTTTTAATAACCAAAAGAATCCAAACATAAGACAAAAGCATGAACGAATCCTACCTAGCAATACAGTGATGGTCGACCTGGACAGGAGATGACTTCCGTGGATGCAGAGGAGTACAAATGGAAGCTTGACAGCTGCGTGATGGACAAGATGGCTTCTACGATGAAAATGACTAGTAACATGCCCTGAATGTCCTTATATAAATCTTGACCGGAAACGAAAAACTAACGCGGCGGGAAATTTTTTTAACCACAGTCAGGAGACTAACTCTGAAGGAAAACTGCAGTGTTGGCTGCCACTCACTCTATTCACTCGATATATTGGACGAGAAAGTCACACCGGAAGCCAGAAGCACTGGCTTCTTCGGTATCGGAGGGAACATTATGAAGTTTCGGATTAACTATCAACTAACCTTCTGCAACATCGGAAGGCGGATAGACTAAACCACCCGGTTCGTTCCAAAAACATAACCGATAGCGAGATTTCCCACTTAAACGGGCATCGAAAAAAGAAAGTTGAAAGAACATCTGATCCATCGGGTCTTCTTGATACTAAACTGCTGGCACTTCGGCAAACCACCTTCGAGCTCATAGACAAACTCACTTCTGATATAGCGGCTTAGACTTTGCAAGGCTTCCGATAAACACATCGGAAAGATAGTGGATTATGCCTCCACTATATTGGAAGACTAGTTAACTAGACATCCGATATGGACATGCAAAAAACCAAGTTTTTCAAAAAACATCTGAGCCCTGGGAAAACTTTGGTGGAAATAAAACATTCCTAGGCCATCTAAATACTAAAAAATAAAAGGGGGGGGGCCTAAAATTCAAAATTTTTGAGGCAATAGTTGCAGCTGCAACAATTGGTGACTACCTGGTGAACACAGATCTCTGAACAAGTTATTCTTTGACACAATAGACTATTTCAGTGATATCATTTTATTAGGTTTCTTCAAGATATTTGGATTCCAAAATGCAAGATTTATGAACTTTAGTCATTGATGATAGTCCAATTTTAATAAGGGGAACCATGATTTCAAAGTCTGGATAACTCTTCTAAGGCCGAGAATATGAGTTTCATTTTACCTCTGCCTTTGGGTGGCTTCCAACTTAGACACCACAGGATTGTAACATATGGTAAACAAATATATCCATTTGTTCCTCATTCCCATGCCAATTTGCACTTTTTTATGCTTATGGATTTTAGTCCTTTCGATTCCTCCTGATTGCTTTCTTTCTGAATTTTAATTCAGGCTCCTCTATCCATAGTGTCCTTTTGTGTGAGAGATATTTTAATTTTAACTCACAAACGGAGAAGAACGTTGGCAATCTCATTCATACTGATGTGGTTCAGTATGTGTTTTTTGGTACAAATTGTTTTTTAGGAGATTTTGACTCTTATTAGCCTTTTTGGCTTTCAATTTATGGCATGATTTAAATATAATACACTGTTTACCTTGCTTCCTTTCCATGGGTCTTTTACTGTTATCCCCTAGGGAAGATTTTAATGTGAGATGAATGGAACCTCAAAATATTACTATGGAATTTTCTATCCTTATTTATTTTACAGGGATTAAGCAGGACTTCAAATGTGTTCATAATCCATTTAGAAAATCTGCTAGTCTTGAAGAATCTTTAAGCATAGGCAGTCTTTGACCAAAAATTTCAGTTTATCCAAAACTCTGATGAACTCCAAAAAACCAAAGTCATGCTGGTTTATTGAAACAAAACCAAACTCTACCAGCAATCAAACTCTAATCAAGTAAAAAAAAACAAGTAAAACTAATCCAAAGTATGCAAACAAATCAAATCACTTATTTATGTACAAGAAAACAAAATCAAAACCATTAAGAAAAGTAAGGCTTGAGAACTAGACCATTTAATGGTAAGTTCTCCTCCCACCCTTGTAAGTCTTGCAACTTGTAAGTCGAGGGGCCTATCTTTGCTGCAATCTGGAAAGGGCCTACCCATAGTTGCTGAAATTTAGTGTGTTTTCCCTTCTCATCATGCAGGTGATCCCACTTAAGAACCAGATCCCCTACTTCGAATTCTTTGTTTCCAGCTTTGTGTTTGTCAAACCAACGCTTCACCATTTCTTGTTGATTTTTAAACCTTTCCTGGGCTTTGGAGCTAGACTATTCTGACTTCAGTAGATTATAAATTCGGATTTGCAGAATTTCATTATCAGTACCCCTAGATTCTTGGGCTAGTATGGAAGATGGAAACAAAATATTAGGAGGGAGGACAACTTCTTTCCCATAGAAAAGAGTGTAGGGTGACACACCTAAGGATTTCTTTGGTGCGACTCTATCGACATAGAGTGCATTAGGTAAAGCTAGATGCCAGCTCCTTTGATTCTCTATTACTGTTTTCTTTAAAATTCTAATCAGATTTTTATTTGTGGATTCTGCCAAACCATTTCCTTGTGGGTAGTAGTTTGCAGAATAGTGTAGCTTCATTCTGCTTTCATTAGCAAATGCAGTTAATTTAATAGACAAAAAAATAAGCATTATAAAAAAACAGGGAAATTGGAACCCCAAACCTGGTCATAATGTGGTTCTGCAAGAAATCCATAACTGCATCTTCGTTTACTTTTCGTAACGGAATAGCCTCTACCCATCTAGTGAAATAATCGGTTGCCGTCAAAATGTACATATGTTGTAATGAGGAATTTGGATTGATTTCTCCTATAATGTCGATTCCCCATTGTTCGAATGGTTCTGAGACAATCACTGGTTTCAATGGTCCTGCTGCTTTGGCTTACCTCCCATTGCTTCTTTGGCAAGTATCACACTTTCTAACATGAGCATGAGCATCTCTAAACAATGTTGGCCAATAATATCCAGCTCTGAGAATATTATCTGGTGTTGTGTCTCCTAAGAAGTGACCTTTAGCAAGTCCATCATGTAATTCTGCTACAACCTTCTTTGCATCTTCTTGTTCCAAGCATCTGAAGAAGAATCGATCATAGTTCTTTCTAAACAACACTCCATTTATAATCTAGTATAAGGCTGATTTTAGACGTAATGATCTTCTTTGCTTGGGACTCCAATGCTCTAGTAAATACCCTTCTTGAAGATAATGGACCAAATCCCGATACCAAGAGTTTGGGGTAGTGAATAGGGGACATACATCCACCATGTGTAGTTTAGCTTCATTATCCCAGCTGCTATCTTCATTATTTTGACCCTCAGCCATTAGTTTACAAAGTCCTTGTCCTTTAACTATAGTTGCTAGTTTTAATTCAAGATCGTATTTCTGCAAAGCAGTCACCCAGTTACCCCTTCTTTCTCCCATTTCTTTTTGTACAAAGAGGGATCGCACTGCTGGGTGAGGGACTATTACTTTGGTGCAATTCTTAAGTATGTATGGCCTGAATTGATTTACTGCCTTAAAAATTTCATAAGCTTGTTTATCAACCATAGGATAATTCAATTCAGCCCCTTGTAGACCAGTGCTCATAAATGATATGGGGTACTCATCTCCCCCCTCTTCTTTCTATGTAAGCACAGTTGCTAATGAATCATCAGAAGCAAAAGTGTACAGAATAAAATCCTTTTCAAAATTTGGACTTTTGAGTGATGGTGCATGAGCAACAGATGTTTTAATCTTGCTGAATGCATTCTTCTCCACATCAGTCCATTTGAACTGCACACTCTGTTTGACCATTTGCTGCAAAGGTTTGACAATTTGAGCAAAGTCTGGTACAAACCTTCTCACAAAATTGATTGTCCCCATAAAAGATTGCATACCTTTTTTATTATGAGGTAAAGGGATCTATTCTATGGCACTAATCCTCTCTAGGTCTATGGAGATCCCCTTTTTAGAAATGACATGACCCAATAGCTTTCCTTCTGTGACTGCAAACACACATTTTTATGATTTAATGAAATGCCATATTTCTGACAACGCTCGGAAATCTGTTTCAAATGAAATGTGTGCTCTTCTCTCTTCTTTGAAAATATTGTAACATCATCTAGATAAACCACAACACTACGACCAATCAAAACAAAGAAAGCTATATCCATAGCCCTCTGGAAAGTTTCTCTATCATTGATAAGTCCAAAGGGCATCCTCCTATACGCAAAAGTTCCCCACTTGGTTCTGAAAGTGGTTTTAATCCTGTCCTCTTCTACTACTAATACTTGATTGTAACTGGAAAATCCATCCAATAGAGAGAATAGTTTGAAACCTGAGACCATTTATAGTATTTGTTCCATTGGTGGGATGTGATAATTATCTTTATCTAATGCACGGTTAAGATTTTTGAAATCTACACAAAGTCTAATCTCTCCAGACTTTTTTTGTACTGGTACCAAATTAGAGACCCATTCTGAATGTCTGACTTTAAATATGATTTTAGCATCTAACAATTTTTTCACTTCACTTTGAATTAGGGGTTCTAGCTTTGGATGCATTTTTCTCAGCAGTTGCTGATAAGGTTTGATTCCAGCCTTAATTGGAATCACATCCTGTATAATTTTAGTGTCATACGTCTTTAGGTCTTCGTAAGTACAAGCAAATACATCCTTATATTTTCTAAATAAGCTAATGAATTTACTCCTCTCACCGAGTGAACAACATTTCCCCAAATTTACATATTTGGGTTTAGATTCTGTCAATAGATTTATCTGCTCGAATTGTAAAGACGAGCTATGAGTCTTGACATTCACTGGATTTCTGAATTTGTTGTCTAAATCAAACATTTGTTCCAAAGTCCTCTCTCCTTTTGGAATGAAATTTCCGTACTGTAATTCTGCTTGATGTTATTCGTCATCTATTATTGCTCCTTTGAAAGTATCATCATTCATCAAACATTCCAAGATTTTGCTGATCATTGTCAAAAACCCTTATATTTGTGATGTTATCTGGAACAGAAGGCATGAAAATCAATTCAATAGAGCATCTATTATTTGAAGGTACTAATCTTGCAGCTGAGGTAGCTAATAGGTCAGCTGCCGCATTCTTTAATCTAGGAATTGAAACAATATTGAATGCATGAAAATTTATCAGTAAATACCAAACTTCATTTTGGTAAGCTTTCAAATGCGGTGAAATGCAATGTATTTTGTTCCGAATTTGTTTAACAATGATTTCAAAATCTCCATACACTTTCAGATTTTTTACTTTTAATTCTATTACTTTTTTAAGTCCCTAAACTAGTGCTTCGTATTCGGCTGTGTTATTTGTGCATTCGAATTCTAACCTACATGAAAGAAAATGTTTATTTTTTTTTTTTCTGGATCAATCAGGATACAGCCAGCTCTTGATCCTTCCAATGTTTTAGAACCATCAAAATAAAGAATCCAGAAACTTTCTACTTCTACTGAATTTGAACTTCTAACTACATCTGAAACTAAATCTACTATGTTACAATCAAAATCATCAGCCCGTGAAAATCGAAGGAGATCGGGCTAGATATCAGGGATACTGCTGGCTTCTTTAGCTTGGTAATTTCTTGGTTCCAATTCAAGAAAATAATTTCCCAACACAAATTTTATTGGTTCATTTTTTCCCTCCAACTAAGTTACATTATATTTCATTTGAGGCTCTCTTAATAATTTTATTTGATTTTGACAACCTTTATAAGGCGACCACAGATGTGACCAATTTGATGCAAAATATCCTTCTAACCTCACTGAACAATCCCGGATCAAAATCAAACCATAAGCATCCAGGATATCTGCTACGACAATGTCTACGTATTGACATACCCTTTCATCTGCGGATAAAAGGATCAGAACATATTCAATTTCTCCTATTACTTTCACAGTTGTTCTGTCTAATTGAAGAACCTGGCCAGTAGTTGGTTTATGTTGACCATTGATTTGCTTGCAGATTGAAAGTGGCATGACATTGACTGACGTTCCTAAATTCACCAAACAATTATGCACATTATAGTTGAAAATCTCAAAGGTTAGAAGAAAAGTTGGAGTTTTATACTTAGATTTTCCTCCTAAGCTCATCTCACCAATCTCTTCTGCAGGTTGGTTGTCAATGGTAGTCTCCTTATCGGGTGTTTTAAGTGCTTTCAAAAGATTTTCTTTCTGCTGAGGTAGATTGCACATTTCAAACAACGAGCTATTTGCTTTATCCTTTTTAATATCTTCCACAACATCATCTCCCATCTCATGTTCCTTGAGATTCTTCTTGATATTTTCAGTTTTATTTTCAGTAGGATTTACAGGTGTATTGACTTTCTTAGGGTCCTGACTTGAAATGATAAACTTAGGTATGTTAATAGTTGAAGTATTACTCTTCATTTTCTTCATGTTCTCTTGGAGTTTCTTGATCTTTGGAAGTATCGACTTATCTTCTTTTAATGGATTCTGAGTCCTTGTTGTGACATTTGTCTTTGGTGTTTCTTCTTTATCAAGGAGGTCTTCATCTTCCATGTTAAACATAGAAACAGGGCCCCATAAAACCAAGGTATCTTCCTCTTGTGTTTCTGTAGATTCTTCCCTTTCTCTTCCTCAGTTTATGTCAGCTTGGATTCCAATAATTGGTTCATTACTAATGTCATAGAATTAATCCACTGTGGGAAATTCTTTTGAGAATGAGGTTGTTGATGGAAAGTGCAAAAATTATCCATCCCTACATCGGTCAAATTCATTGCTGAAGGACTGTCTGGAGGGGGTTTAGGTTGGTTGTTATCCTCTCTTTTTTTTATAATAAGGCTTATATTGTTTGTGAGTGTCTTTCTCTTTTTCCAAATTAATTACCCTGTCGGATAACTTTTGCATCATCTTCACCACCCCATATAACTCCTGTGATCTTTCATCCTTGGTTTTAGTTAATAAAAGGGGCTTTTTGTTTCCATAAGTTCTTTCATCTCACTGCGTAGGATACTATTCTATACTCTCCATTTCTGCCTCTACCTTTTCAGCTTCCTCATAAGTCTCTACCAGAGTGGGTCTAACTGATCTTTTGGAAAACATGGCCAGATCAGGTCCAAGGGCTGAGGTATAGTACTCGAATAAAGCATGCTCCGATGGTTTGTTAGCTGCACTGAAGTTATTCAGGTAAGCAACAAACCTTTGGGTGAAGTTATGTACTTTTTCTTTCTTTTCCTTCTTTAGAGCAATCAACCCTTTCATTAAAGCTGTGTGAGTTTTCTGGATTCCGTATTTGCTTCTAAACAATATTTAAAAAATATTCCAATTTGTGATTGAATTTGCAAGCAAGGAAAAGTACCATGAAGCCACTTTTCCTTTCAGGGTATGAGGAGACAATCGGTAGAATACATCTTCATCTTCATGTTCTGCTGCTCGTAGTCCCTCTAAAGCCAAATAAAAACTCTGCAAATGATCATCTATGAGAATTCCTTCACTTGGTTCAAACTTGGGTAACATTTTTTCAAAACTCTGAGGAAAATCATGCAATGGAGGTGTCAGATTTAAAGGAGATCTAGCTCTCCAAGCAGGATGTGGAGGTGGCTGATTGGCATTCACATTGGCTAGGATTCTGAGTGGAGTATGAGGTGGGGACTGAATATGGGTCTAGAAAGGTGAACAGTAAGGGGAATCTGGTCCCAACTGATCCAAAAGTTGGTTAACTTCTTGTAAGGTTGTTTCTACTAATTCTTCAATATCTTATACCAACACTGAATCTTCCAATTGCGAACATTCCTTCTTCTGATACTCTCTTCTAGGTAAAACAAATATAATAGGTAACCCTCCAATATTTTTCACATACACATTGGTAATCCTTCTTAAATATCCAACCACTTCATTGTCAATGGGATAGAGATACCCCAACTCTTTTCCTTTAGGAGTGGGTTTCTGAGGCAAACTGGTTTTAGAACTATTACCGGTGGAGTAGTCTCGAGAAAGCGGACTTCCTCGGCCAGCCATACATTGGTGGCCCTCCTTATAGCACCAAAAATGTTAAGGCCTCAAAAATTAAAGGTAATAACAGTAGGGATTCTCCCCAATAAGCGTTCTCAATTAGCTCATTATTGTTTGGTATGGGGAATCCGTCCGGTTTATGGTCCGGCTACCGTAGGTCAAGTAACTGTTAAAGCTTATTTACCGAATGCGGCCCAGTCCACTGTTTAAGTGTATTTTTTAGTTTTATGTTTATGTATGAAATGCAAGTGCCTAACTAAATGCAGACGATAGAGATCACGAGGAGTGTCACAATGTGATGCGCAGGTTCTTACCTCTTATCTTACCTCTCTCACTTCTAAATCATAAACACAGAAAAACTAACTAAGACTCACTAACCTATCCTTAGGGACCCATACTGTAATTAATGTTGAGTAATGTATTGTATAGCATGCATAAAGAACACTACACATAGTTGTTAATATTTCTGAATACATGTATATCAATAGACAAATAAACAAAGAGATAGCTCATTGTTAATTAAAACATTCATTACTCAAATATGATTGTGGAAATTTCACAGAAATAAACAAGAGCACATTCATAACAGGAAATAATTCATAAGTTAGAATGGTCTCACAGTTTATGGAAACAAGCTAAAACAGAAATAGTTCACATCCAATAAGTCCATGTCAAACATTTGAAACCCCACAGTGCTTTCTCCAACCGCAAAAATATAACTCTTTATTATAAGTTGAAATAGTTCTTCTTACAATAATCTTCCAGAAAGATAGTTTGAAAAAAGGTTCTGGTATACATCAAGATTTCCTATACTTATACACAAAGAAAAAAACTCTTGGGCTTCCCTCGTTGCCTTTTGGGCTTCCCTCGTTGCCTTTTCGGCTTCCCCAACCTTTCCCATACAAAACTTTGTATTTTAGCTTGTGAACAAAAAGATAAATACAATATATCACATTCTTTATCAAAGTAATCAATAATCTAGCTAAGATGTTCCAACCCGCTCGTTCATAAACTTTCTCACATTTTCCTCTGCTGCTATATTCTCAAACCTAGAAGGTTCGAGAAATCTGATAGTAATTTCATGCTGAGCAGCTTGGGCCTTTACACTTGCTATCCTGGCAGGAATCAAGCGCAGCTAGTCTTCTAGCAAGTGGGTACTCACAATTGCATGTGCTATTTTAGTCTTAAGTATCTTTTCATCTAACTCCTTGACTTGCTGAATGGCCTGTTCATCTTCGCTGCATCTCTCTTGTAATTGTTTCAAAAACATTTCATGTATGGAAACACTTCTAATCCTTTTTCAGCCGAGGCCTGACAACGATTATAAGCTAGGAGCACTTTCCTACAGAATTCAGCATAGGCATTCTTTGTTTTCTTCACTGTATTTTTTATTTCTTCTTCTGTGTTGCTAGCATACTCAATCAGCTCGTTGTCCAACTTTATCATTTCCAAGTATTTGACAGGGGTATCTGCGGGAGATTCCTTGTTCATTTCTACCCATGTCATCCTTCCCTGCAAAGTCTCTAGGATATCCCGTGTCCTATCCAAAAAATAAGAGCTTGTATTTACAATTTCTTCTAATCTGATGTCGATCTGTTGAAATTTAAATCTTTCTTCCTCCATCTACAGCTGCATTTGATGAATCTTCTTTCGAAGCATAAGGGCATGCTTCTTTAACGGCTCAATATCAACCTTCTGCTCCATAGCTATTTTTAGTGAAGCTGCTAGTGAACTCTTCTGGTCCTCCAAGGATGCTATCTGAGTTTCATATAGCTTAGCCTTCACCCCTTCTGTGGGCATGAAAGGAATTAAATACACTCCAGAAATTGACCCTGAACCTTCTCCTAGTGTACTACTAGAAGGAACAACAGGATCTAGTGGGTTAATATCAGACTGAGCCTGATCTTGGTCAGTAGGGTCTTGTCCTTTTTTTGGATTTCATCTTCTTCTTTTCTTTTCTTTTCTTCTTCAATATTCTTTGCTGCATCTTCAACAACTCGTTTCTTTTCTTCTTCTTCTGTTCTCAGCCAATTCTTTGCCTCCTAGACTATTCTATTAGCTTCTTCTTGCCTCTTTTTTGCTTCTTCTTCCTCCTTCTTTTTATGCTTCTCAACAGCTTTACCCTTACCACCAACAGTAGCTATCTTCTGCTTGAATCTTTTCTTCAAATCTGTCATGTTCCTAGCATTTTGGAAGTTTTCTTCATCCTTGTCCCAGAAATTGGTATATTCGAAATGTACTCCAGGTTCGGTGCAATACTCAGCAACTTTTCCTGTAGAGTCATTCCTATGGAAGTTCATTTCATCGAAGTGAAAATACTCTAATTCCTCGACAAACTCCGCTACATTCTTTACCCTAGAAAACTTGTAACTCCCAACAAAAAAGGGCACGCCAGGATAGACTGCTTTCTTTTTCTCAAAAAGGAACTTCCCTACTCCATCAATATACAATTGTCTCATAACCTCCTTGTGAATTACATAGTCTATGGTATACTTTCGTAGAAGAGAAGGGGCTCTCGAACCACCATACATTCTTAAATATAGGCCTTCTTCTGTTAGATAATAGCTCCCGTAATCTTGCACAACTTTTAAATCTCCTTCTGACATACAATTGCATTTAGACAAGAACATTAATGTGTACAAGGGCATGATGAAATTCTCACAAATTTCCTTGTAGTAGCTATAATATTTGTGGGCCCAAAACAGTTTGTAAGCTGCATACACTAGAGTTCGGTCCTTATCCCAATGACAATTTAAGGTTGGGAATGGCTGAGTGCACAGAATGCAATCAATCAAAATAGAACTCATGTAAAATTATGACTTCCTTTGGGACACTCCTCCCAATGCCGCGCTTATACCAACTGACAGACTGTTGGATACTATACTTGCCCAGTAAAAATTGTACTGTGTGTAGCAACAAAATATATAATTGGTATCCAACCCATTTTAAAACTTTTCCCATTAGCTCTTCCAAAGATTCTGTTCAGCATTAAAGCAATGAACCTATATGGAGTATGGAGAGTTGATGTCTCATACTCTCTAGAAGGCCTTGTGCGGAAGTTTTTTCCTGGTCTCATCATCTTCTTGACTGTATCCACCATGTCTAAATTCAACTCCTTCAACCAAATTTCAGTCAGATAAGTTTGTGTTGTTGGTAAATTATATGCCATAGACACATAAGTTGGGCTATAGGAAGCATAACCTTGCTTCGCTGTATTTTCCAATATCATCCTTGTAACATCTGCTCTAGGAAGAATCCACCCTATCACCTCTACACATGGGAACAACTCAGGCCTAGTAGCTACTTTCATAAGGGCTAATCTTTCAATGTTTGCAAATATGGGCATATCTTCAAAACCAACATCTGGAACACTCTGGCTTGAAATCATCCTATATACTTCTCCCCATTTGTATTCTGGCTCAACTCTAGTAATATCTTTTGTATCTTCATAGATGACTTCCAGTCTAGTTATCACCTCCACCTCAGGTTCCTCTTCTGATGCCTAGGCTTTCTTCTTCTATTTTCTCGGCATATTTCTGTGTTGATAATTTACCTGTAGCCATTACACAACATAATCTCAGTCTATTTATCTCTAGCAATCAGTTGTAATGAGAAAACAATAAAGCAACCAAATATTACCATTTCATCGATATGCATATTGAAAATTATTATCCAAATCCACAGTTCCTCTGAATGAGAGACTTCTTAAACAACAAGGAGCTACAAAATATTTCTTCCCCCCAAACCTGTTAAAACTCTGCTATCTCAAAACCCTAATGATCTCTTCCAGCTTCCTAAAAATCTATATGCGCACCTCAACTGAGGCAAAAACTCATAGCACCGTCTGTTTCAACACACAAACCCTAAACCCCTATCAAATTCGCGGCCCTCCTGTATCCCATGGAAACATACCACCAAAGAAAACATGACTATTTGACCTTAGGCTAAAACCAGATCAATCAAGAACAACATGGTGCAGACGACGAAACGGTCGTCTGCACCGTGATCTAAACATCCACACAACTGTCAATAGCGCACTCATTGCTGCGTAGAGGCTTGGGTGGAAACCTAACTGGCCAATAATGAAAACGTTCAAAAATAAGCAAGTTGCACTCAAAATAAGGGAAATTTTACCACAGGAAAACCACGAAAAAATTCAAAACCCTACCCTCCCGTGGAAAACCTAAACCCATCCACCCCGGTGGTTTTAATAACCAAAAGAATCCAAACATAAGACAAAACCATGAACGAATCCTACCTGGAAATACAGTGATGGTTGACCTGGACAGGAGATGACTTTCGTGGATGCAGAGGAGGATGAATGGGAGCTTGACAGTTATGTGATCGACATGATGGCTTCTACGATGAAAATGACAAGTAACAAGCCCAAAACGACCTTATATAAATCTCAACCGGAAATGGAAAACTAACTTGGAGGGAAAACCTTTTAACCACTGTCAGGAGACTAATTCTGAAGGAAAACCGTAGTGTCGGCTGCCACTCACTCTATTCACTCGGTATATCGGACGAGAAAGTCACACCGGAAGCTGGAGGCACTAGCTTCTTCGGTATTGGAGGGAACATTATGAAGTTTCATATTGACTATCAACTAACCTTCCGCAACGTCGGAAGGCAGATGGACTAAACCACCTAATCCGTTACAAAAAAATAACTGACAACGATATTTCCCACTTAAACGAGGATTGGGAAAAGATAGTTGAAAGAACATCCGATCCATCGGGTCTGCTTGATACTAAACCGCAGAAACTTCGACAAACCACCTTCGAGCTCATAGACAAACTCACTCCCAATACAACAGCTTAGACTTCGTAAGGCTTTTGATAAACACATCGGAAAGATAGTGGACTATGCCTCAGCTGTATCAGAAGACTAGTCAACTAGACATCTGATATGGGCATGCAAAAAACTAAGTTTTTCAGAAAACATCTGAGCCCTGGGAAAAATTTGGTGGAAATAAAACATTCCTAGGCCGTCTAAATACTAAAAAATAAAAGGGGGGGGGGGGACCCTAAAAATCAAAATTTTTGCGGCAATAGCTGCAGCTGCAACACCACTCCACTTACTCCATTAGTTGGAAATCATAATACATTAGTTCATCAATGACATAAGAAGGCTAATGGCTCCTTCCAGCAACTACAAAAACTAGACTCCATTCCAGGTGGCATCCAACAATAATTTGATTATTGCATTATATTCTGCAACGTTATTGATCACTTGTCCCAACAAAAACTCCTCTTGAGATCATGAGTTGACCAGTGGTACAGTAAATCACCAGAGAAACAAAAAAAATATTTTAAGTGTGACGGGTAACACCATTCTCAAATCCCAAAAACAAAAGTGTGTCTAATGAATTATTCTAATCAATAACAAAGCATGATGAACAATGTCAAAAAAAAAATTAAAAATAAAAATATAAAAACTAAAGCAAAGACACTACTTATAATACAACAAGTGTAAGGGAATCTCTACATAGGCATAATATCTCTTTGAATATAAATTTCTACCTAGGAATAATATCTCTTTGAATATAAATTTATGCCTAGGCATAATATCTCTTTGAATAGATCCCATTGTATGGTTTCTTAAACACATTTTCTTCATAATATTTAAATATGTAAGCCCCTTTACTAAGGGATCTCTTCACGATGTAAGGATGAATCCACATGAAGTTAAATTTACCTGACCCCAATTCATCATTTTCTTGGTCATAAACAAGAACCATGTATCCTTCTGAGAATATTTGAAGGAAAACAGATTTATCATAATGAGCCTTGACACATTTATTTTATTCCTTGTTCGTCATGGATGCATCTCTACAGTGTTAATTAAGTTATTCCAAGTAAACAAGACATTATTATAAAGTGGTCATCTCAAAGATGAGCTCTATAGCTAGAATTAATGGGTGAATTTCACATCCAATGGGAAGAATAAATTCAACTCCATCCCCAAGTGAAAACGAAGTGAACCCCGTGGTAGTATTGACTAAACTCTTATATGCCCAAAAGTGCTAGATATAACATAATGTGCCAATTATATTTAATCTTTCTAACTATTCATTGGAGAATGGTTTTAGAGGAGTTTTTGACAACCCCTATTTGTCCATTTGCTTGTGGATTGTTTGGCGATGAGTGTTCCTATTGGAATATTGTCTTGGATGCTAATTTCATCGTCATTTTATTATGAAAATGGTTTCCATGGTTAGTTCCAAGCTCTTTAGGCACACCAAATATAACGATCAAGTGATTGGATATGAAGGGTGTTGTCATTTCACCTTCATTGTTTAAGGTTTTCATGGCTCTGTCCCACTTGGTAAAGTAGTTGGTGACCCAAATAATGCACTTATGACCTTTCACTAATTACAGGTTACATGTCATAAAATCAACCCCCTACTCGGTGAAGGAAATGACATTGATAATAGGGTATAATGGAGCTGGGTGTGAGCGGATTTTTCTCATGAACATTTGGCATTAGTGGCACTTATTTACCACTTCTACACATTATTTAAATATCAAAGGCTAATAATACCCTACACACAATATTTTCTAGGCTATTTCCAACCTGAATAAGTGACCGCCACACACTCCACAATAGTAATATTTAAGAACAATATAGGTCTCTTCATGTGTCAAACAACGATGCAAAATCAAATCTACTCCTCAATGATATAGAGTGTCATTAATTATAAGATAGTTTTTCATGTGGTGATGAATATGTTGATGATATTCATAGGAGAGGTTGGAGGGGAACCATTTGAGTTTGGATTTATAGAAGGATGTCTCCATACCAAGAGTTGTTTGAGGTGATGATAAATACATGCTTGTTAGGTAATGACTCATTTTCAATGTGTTCCTCATCTTCTCTAGGTAGTTCACACATTAACTTAGAAAAAACCAAGGATTTCTAAGATTCAGCTTATGCAAATTCTAGGTCAAACTCCTGCAAGATAACAATCCATTTATTGTACTTTCACTGACTATTCATCGGGTTAACATGTGTTGACATGGATTATTTTTTTCTACAACTATAGTTTGTTGAAGAATTATATAGTGTCAGATCCTTTGGACACCATACACAATTTCTAATGCTAGATTTTCAACATGAGGGTATCTCAATTTTGGTATGGTGAGGTTCTTGCATAGATAATCAACTAGATGATCCTAATGCATTCATATTATTGAACTAAAACCATACCAATGGCTGATTCAGATGATGCTAATTATAAGAACAAACATTTTCTATAGACCAGGGGACTCTGTGATGGGGTAGACATAAGAACCTTTTTTAATGCACCAAACGACTGTTGAGTGAATTTATCGTACATGAACGAGACCCATTCCTTCAAAACATGCATGAAATCATTTGTTACTTTGACATAATTTTCAATGAATCTTCTAAAAAAATTCACCTTCCTTAGAAGAATCCGAAGTTGACAAATATTGTTTGAAGGGGCAATTGAACTATTGCCTCAACCCTAAGCATCCAAATATGACACAAAAGTTGCACTTATGAGGATCTAGATTAATTCTATAATAAATACATCTATTAATTATTTCCCAAAGGTGAAAGGGATGACCAGTTCTCTTGGAAGATTGAACACTCAAATCGTTGAGGTGGGAATCACAAATATTTTTATATCGTGAAATGCATATGGCATGGCCTATTAAAGGTATATCCAACCTTTTTTATAGGAAAAAGTACCCCCAAAACAAATAAATGTAGTATTGTGCTGATCTTCTATTTGAATTTGAATATGGTTGTAACCAAAAAACCCATCCATGATTGAAAATAATTCATTTCCAACACACTCATCTATGATCTTGTCGATGAAGGGCATAGGATAGTTGTCATATGGACAATCCTTATTCAAATACATAACATTAATATATATGTGAAATGTTACTTGTTTTCTATCGTTGAACACTAGGTTGGATACCCATTCGATCAAGGGCATTTCTTCATACATGTAAGAAAAAATGTCAATATTTTTTTAATATATTATAATTTTGGTTTTCTCAAGGGAACAATTTACTCCAATGAATATGTTTTCAATTTCACCATGTTTCCCTCTACATAAACAACATGTGTCACAAGGGGAATAACGTACCAATCTACGTTTATGGGTATGATGACATATCCTTGTTATCGAATTCCATTCAATCCATATTAGGAAAGAAATAAAACCTCTCTTTCAGAATCTTCTTAGTATCGGGGTAGAACCCTATCTAAGAAATCTTGGTTGGAGGAAGAGTTGATCATATGTATGGGTTATGTGAACTAATCATATTCCTCCATTTTGAGAGAAATTTAATCAAGGTATTCAATGCTTGACTAAACAACCTATTAAGAATTTTTTGTTGCAAACAAAGTCAAGGATGTACTTGTGTACCATTTTTATTTTTCCATAACAAAACAATCTAACACTATCCACCGATCTTCAAAATATGATGTTCTAAAGTAGCACATTGTGTCCATAGGGTTTAAGGTGATTAATGAAATTGTATATATAGGGAAAACATATATATTATGAGATAGGTGGAGGGATATTAAAAGTTCCCATCAAGGAAAGGTACATCCCAACACCTATTTTTTCAAAAGCCTTTGTGGAATTATCGACAAATTGCATATTAGGTCCCACCAAGGTAGTTGTTTTGGCTCTACACTAAGACAATTGGTCAATTGTCACAATATTTTACATGGTGAGGGAAATAGATAACCTGAAATATTTAAGACACGTCTTCCATCATGGTATAAGTATATAGCTACGTCCTAAGATGATTTTATAGTACAAAAGAGCGTCTAAACCTCTACCTATATGGAAACAATGTTTCCTCGTACCTCAATAGGGAGTGTTAGGATAATACCATGAGGCCTAAAAAAATGAATGTCTGAATATTTTAGCATCGTAGGTGATGGAATAGTCTCAAGAATTCCAATGGATTACAATTGTGACAAAGACATAACGTAGATGGAATCCCCCTCTTTTACTACAATCTAGAATATATTTGATCCTCAAGTCAAAACTTGAATTTAGAAGGAAAGATAATGGGGAATTTTAGGCTTTTAATTCTACAAGTAAAATGTTATAATCCAAGAGTGTGAAGGGTCGAAAGCACCAATAGTTGATAACACAGTTTTTCACTTCTTGGGGCAGCTGTGGAGAAATTCTAGAGTAGACATCGTGCATGGAGCTTGGGCCATATGTTTAACAATATTGTAGTTCTGGGTGGCCCAAGAATTAGGGTTATGTTATAATATCTTCAACACACCTTTTGGAATATGTGGCATTGTATCAATTGTTGATTTATCTATGTGAAAATGATTTGGTATTTCAAATGTGGACATTTATTTCCCCTTATAACTAGAATTAGGTGCTTCGTAATTACAAGATATGGTATGTACATTCACTTCCCACTCACACATGCATATGTTTACATTTGATGTGTTGACCCTTGATAAGGTGCAAGGTTATTAGGAAATACAACAACCATATGTTTGTTTAAGGAGGGAATGGATTTGATAGAACTATTGGTTGTTGATGAGCATCAATCCATTATGAACAAAATCACTAGGCGACCTCCATATTGGGAAAAGTGTGAGTCAAGTGGTCTTCAACATAGAGAATTCATGAAAATTTGACCTTCTTCTTATCCTTCTTACCCCGACTAGTGTAATTATTGTTTGCATTATTTCCCAGGTTCCCATTCTTTTTGTTCTTGCTTTTTTTTCTATCCTCCAAGTTTCTAGTTACCCTTAGAGTGAGATGTTTGCATTAAGAGAACAAATAAGGATTGGGTGGGAATGGGGGTGTTGGTAATAGGTTGTGCAACTATAGGAACATCCAAGGTTCAAGACATTTGTACCATTTGAATTTATACCTAATTATCCATGACATTTTCAACTAAACCAATCATGCCATCGACATATCGTCCAGGTTTGGGTTTGATAAAATCCTTATCTACCCTATTTTTTGTAAGTAAAATTTCATAAAGAGTACTAGACTAGGAATACACTAGGTCCAATTGTTGTACCCTAATGATAGCTTGTTCCTTAGTCGTAATCCCCATTAATGCAAATACTTTCTCAATGTATGGCAATAAGGACTTTATGAACCAATCCACTAGGAATTTATTAAGGATTTGGGCCTTAATTGACTAGAATCTCCTTTGACACACATGAATATGGTCAGAGATATAGGTGGATTTATCCTATTGAAAAGAGGTTAAGGGATTAGTCTTTGTCTCATAGCAGACATGTTATTGAAAGTGGTCTAGATATTTCATTGACGAGGAATCCAAATTTTGGAATGAATCTCTTGGGAACTCAATATACTGTTTCACCATTGTTTCTATTGTTTTCACACTAGTATGTGTCAAAAGACACCTACAAAGACTTAGGGAAATATTAGTAGTAGATAAAAATGGTAATGCAAATCTTCAATAAAACCTAGTAAACAAGAATAAAATAAAATTTAAACTACTTGACACAAATGCATGGGAAACAAATCTAAACTAATATTTTTTCATTCTTACACAAACAAAAGGAAATGGAAAGAATATTTTTCATTATTATTGTGTAAAAAATGTTGTGTAAAATAGACCAAGAAATACATCAGAGTAGTGTCAATGGGGGCCCTTGTAGTTGTGTGAAGTAGCATGTCCTTGATATCCAATAATTTTTGGTTGCTCTACAATCACATGCCACTAGGTAGGGAAATATCTACAATGGGTGAAACAAGAAGGCACACAAGGGGGCTTCAAGGGTTTTAGTAGAAATTTTGGCAGAGTGACTATAACGTAGAAAATGGAGAATAATATGTAAAATAGGGACCTTCACCATTATTTTATTGAAATAATTGACCTAGTATTTTTTCCCATGGTATTAGGAAAGCTTTGGAATTGGCTCGTGGTATTATGTGGCATTTAGGGTTTCCCTCTCTTTTTGAATTTTTCAATGGCGTCCCCCTTTTTAATTTTCTTTTTTGCATTTTTGGGGATTTGTCCCTATTTTGGGGGATTTTCCTTCTTTTTACGAGGAATATGCCACATTTACCTATTTTATGGAAAGGGGAATAATAATTATGGGACAATTTGCTCTTAGAATTGTATTTTTGGGTAAGTGAAGGTGTATTGTGGGAAAAATGAAGAATGAGATGATGTAGCTAGGGAATGAGCATGGTATGCAAATTTTTGGTTTTAATAGATTTCCCCCTAATGTGTGAGGGTAAGAGCTCATCATATGGCCGATATACATCATATGATATTTCTTTTCCAATATAATGAGCTTGTCGATGGTATGGAAAACAAAGACTACATTGGAGTGTAGAAAAATATCTTCATCAAGACTAGAAGGGTTGAATCTATAGATACAACACTCAAAATGGATGAGCTACATATAATCTAAAATATATGTATGAGGTAGGAATACCCATGCTCATATCAATGTCTCAAGACATACATAGAAATAAGAATGATGCCCAAAGGGGGACCTGATCAATACATAGGGAACTTTTGTGTACATCATAGGTGTCCAAGAGAGACTCAAATATGGAGTGTAATCATGGTCCAATCGAAGCTAATATGAAGAAATAGGACTGGAAACAATGGAATTCACTGAGAATGATAGATCAAAACAACTTATTTTCTACTTGATCATAAGAGGTCCAATGACTGTAAGGACTCAAACAAATGAGGGTCTAAATCTCGAAAGCGTAATGCACTACATCTGGAACTAGATGTACTAGGAAGCCTGGAACTGGATTCCTTGCAAATATTGTCTCCAATGCAACCTGAATATACCAAGGACCATAATATTGCAAATTTTCTACATAGACTTGCTATTATTCTAAAGTCAAAGGATATCCGCTGTCTTTGACCAAATCATGAAAGAACCAATACCCTATACGAGTCTCAATGGTGCAATGATGTAGCTGATTTTAAGCACATGATAAGAAATAATTATAAGGGACACTAAGGAATCCCCTCAGGTGGTCTATAGGAACTCATCAATGATGGTGATGAGGCGAAGGTTTTGGGACCTTTAGGTCTATCATATGGAATATATGTGTTGATGTCAACAAAGGAATACTTGCAACTACCAAGGAAATGATGGTTCCTTGATAGGAGCACAAGGGATACAACCATACGGTGAATGGGAGAGGACATGGGAATTAGACATGGCAGAGGGATACAAGGGAACTAGATCCATGAGACTCAAACTTCCCTTGTTGATATTATAAAATCAAAGTTGACTAGGTATCCTGTGAAACTAATCTCGGGGGAGGGAATCATAGTCGAGGAGATTGGGTCAGGATAACTACACTGAATGTGGCTACAGCGAGATATTCGGATAGGGAAAAATATTGATCATGGGACTAGGAATGATGTCATAATAAGAGACTAGGAATGAGGTCATAATAAGAGACTATATGTGATCTACATGGGTGATGAGAAGCATCGTTTTGACCTTCTTCATTGTTTAATGAGCTCAAAGAAGGGATAAAAGTGTTCTTGATATGATATTGTATTGTGGATTTTTATCGAGCTCGAGGAATTTAATGCTCACCTTTGTTTTCAATTTTAAGGAGTCTTAACAAATTAAAGAAAACTCCATAAGTGGTCTTTTTCGTAAAGTTAGTCTTCGATGCCCGAAAAAAATTAAAAGTATACATGGTTGAACTCTTATAGTTGAAAGGTGGCTAAATTACTCTTTTTTTGTAAAAAATACTTTCGGTGCCAAAAAGGGGTAAACTTATACCGAACAAACATTGCTTCAGGTATTTTTAGCAAGTATTAAAGAAACAAACTCACTTGGAAATATTTTCATTTTTTAAGGAGTAAAAAAAGAGATAAAGGAAACTCCATAACAATAGTTTGTTCATAAGGAATTGTAAATGAATGACAATATGAAGCGATGCATGCAGCTTCATTTTTGGATTTCAAACTATGCAGACTCCCAATGCTATGGAGATAAAAACGCCATGGCTGCCAAATGCAAGGGGGATACTAAAAAGTCACCCATGTAAGGGAGGCTCTACTGTTGAGCAAGGAAAAATACAAAGGTGGCTAGAATGGGCCACTTACTCGGGTAGAGGGAGATCCTACAGGTGTAAACGAGGGAAAATATTGGATATGCATAAGATATTCTATGGGAATTACCTATATGTCACTTAATATGTTATACCTATTGGGATGGATGTCATCGGAGAGGGGGAACTCCGCCATAACCTGTACTTGTACACTAAACAATGATACCTAGGTGAAAAAATGCATCGAGAATATGAATATAGTATAGAAACACAAATGGAGGTCTATTATGTGGTGGGTCACCTTGGTTTCCAATGTGGCATGGGGAAATCCACCTTTAGAGGAGGAGTCATATGACTTTGATGACTAGTTGGAAACTTATGGAACTAGCCCCTAAAGCAATGGGAATGGGGTCATGTAGATGAAAATGATATGAAAAATGCATGTGAATGGTTTAATTCCTAGATGCAATGATTGATGTGCCACTCTAGAAATTGATTAGCCATTTGGTCTACAACATTGTTGAAAAAACTTGGGACATGTATGAATGAAATGGACTCAAAATGTCTAAGAGATTGTCTAGTGCAGGATATTTATAAAGAGGCAAGGATCATGTACCTAATAATGGTGGGCTAACTAGGTGACAAGCAGCTAGGAATCTAGGAATAAACTGAGGTGGTGGATACAATGGAGGGTAATGGTAAGGAGACTGATCAAGAAATCATACTCAACTTGGTTATTGTTTTTCGCATCGGCACACACTCCATCCAAGTGAATTTTATCATACAAGTAGGAGTATATGACCCATGCAACTGCGGCGATATTCAATGACCATCTACTTATGCCATCAAGAAAACCAACATGGACAAAAAGAACATGATCCATCTGGTAAAAATCATGGAAATGAACCATAAGGATCATGAAGGAAAAAGGTTTAAACAAAAAAGGGTGAAAACTATATACATCGAATAATGGGTTCGGTCAAGTTAAGCATAAACTATTTTGAGGTGCAACCCATTGCAGGAGTTGTTCAGGTGATGATATTTAGAAAATCAACGTGGTAGTATTCCCCCTTGTCGAGGTAATGCTTGATGACATAAAGGCCTTGCTACATGGACTCAAAATTCCCCTTTCCGAGCTTGTCATGGGATTGGTCATAAGCCAGGATGATTTCCCCTTTATTGAAGGTATGCGAGAGAACATGCACATCGTAATGAGATTTAGATCAATCCTTTGCAGATTTGATCATTTGGATTGTAGTACGAAAATATTTGTTTTCTTGTTCAAGCATGAGCAGGTGTTTATCTAAGGGAGATGTGTTGAGTAAAAATTCAATAGTCATGTTAAGGGATAGGATTTGGTATTCAATCGGGAGGAATGACTCCACATCGTGAACCAAATGGAATGGTGTAAAACCCGTCACGATTTTGGTAGACATCCACTAGGCCTATAGGGATGGAAAGAGCACGTGGTGATAATTGGTCTTATGATTATCCACCATCTGCTGGAGCATGGATTTGAGGATTTTGTTGACAACCTCAACTTAGCCATTGCCTTCTGGATAGTAGGAGGACGAATATTAGTGCTCAAATTTTAACAAGATTGACAACTATTTCTAGACAATGTCCTTAAAATGTTTGTCATGATCTGATACAAGATAGTGAGGAACAACGAACAGATCAATAACATGGTAAAAAAAAGAATAATGCCATGGTCTTGGCCTAGAAATTGAACGTGGGAATGGATTCATCCCAGTTGGTAAAATAGTCAATGGCCATAATAATGTATTTATGGCCACCTGTTAGTTTTTCAACATTCAAGCTAGCATTATGTTAGGATCTTTACTGAGAGAACAACAAGTACATCAATCAAACACAAGAGACAATGAACACAATGTTTTTTATCGGGGAAACCATAAATGGAGAAAACCCCGCAACTTCCTCAAAGATAGAATCAACACAAGATGTAAAACCCCAAAATAGTAAGATGCACTCCCGATAGCAGTAATCTTCTTCTTGTCTAGCCGCAATGTCTTCTCCTTCCTCAACTATGCGCTACACTTGAGTGTGTGAGTGATGTGTGCTAAATAGAGAGTCCAACTCTCTATTTATACTAATCCCGACATGACTAAAACCCTACTAAGGCCGACCTCTACTTGGAGAGTCTAATAACCCTAGTGCCCCGGAACTGCAGGGACTTTAACCCTTAGACAATAAGAGGGTTACCCACTATGACTTGACATGACTTATTTACATTATTGATTCTCTCGATCAGAACATCAAGGCATGACAACATGACTCAATTACATAATAGATACATCTCGGAATAAACATCGGGTTACAATACATAAGATACATAGATGAGTACATTCCGAAGTTACAAATACATCGACACTCCCTCTTAACTAGGAAGGTATTATTTTGATACAATTTTCAGCACTGGTCTTCTTCTCTGTATCAACTGGATCATCTCGTCATATGCATCTCAAGTCTTCTGAGTCTTCAAGTCATCTTCATTCTTCGAATCTGTATCATCTCTCGATCTGGATCATCATCACTGGATCTGGATCATCATGGGATATCATCACTGGATCTAGATCATCTCTCGATTTGGATCATCATCACTGGACTTGATTTCAATCATCAATCGATTTGGATCATCACTACTAGATCTGGATCATCACTCGATCTGGATCATCACTGCTGGATCTAGATCATCACTCGATCTGGATCTCTCAGAGTCATCATAACTAGATCTGGATCATAGCTTGATCTGGATCTCATCTGGTCATCATCATGTGTGCTATCTCGTCATAGGAAGTTCTACAGATCCAGCCTTCTTTCATGCCGGTTGTAGGCCTAGCCATCATGTAGGCCTTCTCCCAACACTTAGATCTGACCTATTCATCAGAAAGGCACACCCAACACTCACATCTGATCATGTAGAAACCTACAATCACATCAGAAAGTCCCAACACTCACATTCACCAGCATGACAGGACATCACTATCATCTGTGAAAAGGCTTTAGCACTTATATCTGACCTAGAAGGAAACAAGTCCTCCACCCTCGCCAGAAAGGCTTGCACTCACATTTGACCTGGAAGGAACTAAATCCTCCACCCTTTCCAGAAAGGCCCCCAGTCCCAAACTGAGCTACCTGGTAACGGACCAGGTGCCTCCATTCTCCCAGAGAATGGCAGTTGCCCTTATATCTGACCTGGTAGGAAACAAGTCCTACACCCTCGCAGAATGGCCTGCACTCACGTCTAACCTGGAAGGAACCAAATCCTCCACCCTCGTCAGAAAGGCCCCCAGTCCCAGAATGAGCTACCTGGTAACGGACCAGGTCCCTCCACTCTCCTGGAGAGTGGTAGTTGCCCTTACATCTGTCCTACTTGATAGAATATCTAGCACTCATATCTGACATGGAAGGAACTGAATCCTCTCACCATGACAAAATGGCTCAGCCCTTATATCTGACCTGATCGTCAGAATGGCTATGAATCTCATCACTCATATCTGACATGGAAGGAACTGAATCCTCTCACCATGACAGAATGACTCAGCCCTTATATCTGACCTACTCGTTAGAATGGCTTTGGATCTCAGCACTCATATCTGACATGGAAGGAACTGAATCCTCTCACCATGACAGAATGGCTCAGCCCTTACATCTGACCTGCTCGTCAGAATGGATTTGGGACTCATCACTTTTCCTTGGAGGAAACCTCGATATGTAGAACACCAAGATTCTCCCTGAAGTACTCGAACTTCACTTTGGCCAATGGCTTTGTCAACACATCATCTATCTGTTCCTCCGTCGCAACATATTGGAGCTTCACTGCTCCTCTTTGCACCATATCCTTGATATAGTGATACTTGATCTCTATGTGCTTCGACTTGTCATGGAACACTGGATTCTTTGACAAATTCACGCAACTCTGGTTGTCACAATGTATACAAGTAGCATTTGTTTGGAGATCAAATAAATCAAACAGTAGCTTCCGTAGACATACTGTCTCATAACTAGCTGAACAAGCTGTGACATACTCTACTTCAGCTGTACTCAGTGCCACAAAAGATTGCTTCCTGCTAAACCAAGAGATCATACCTGATCCCATACTAAAGCAATACCCTGAAGTGCTCTTCCTATCGATGGCACTTCCTACCCAATCTGAATCAACATAACCCTCTAGGTTAATCTTCTGATTCACATCGTACTTGACCCCATAATCAACTGTACCCCTTAGGTACCTCAGAATATGCTTTGCAGCAATAAAGTGAACATTTCTCAAATATGTCAAGAACTGGCTCAAGGTGTTCATAGCAAAGAAAATGTCTGGTCTCGTTTTCGTCAGGTACATCAAAGTCCCAATCATCTGACGATACATCATAGCATCAACCGACTCTGATGAAGCATCACTCAATAGCTTCAGGTTCGATGCCATAGGTGTGGCCATAGTTTTGCAGTCCATCATCCCAAACCTCTTTAGGATCTCTATTGCATACTTCCCTTTTCCAAGGAATATTCCATCTACACTCTTCCACACCTCCATACCTAAAAATAATGCATCATACCTAGGTCCTTCATCTCGAACTCAGCAGTAAGATTTCTCTTCGTATCGGTAATCAAACCATCCATACCTGTCACAAATAGATCATCTACATATGTAGAAGCATCACCGGGTTTCCATCTTCAACCTTGTAGTAAAGGTTGGAATCTACTTTACTCTTGGTAAAGCCCAAACTGGATAGAAAGCTATCAATTATGTTGTACAATGTCCTAGGTGCCTGTTTCAAACCGTACAGGGCTTTCTTCAATCTTCACACATGAGACTCCCTGCCACGTGTCTCAAAACCGAGTGGTTGTTCTACATACACTTCCTCTTCCACTACACCATTCAAGAAAGTAGTCTTGACATCCATCTGGTGTATCTTCCATTTCATCACTACAGCCAAAGCAAGTACTGATCTGATGGAAGTGTATCTGGCTACAGGTGCAAAGGTTTCTTCATAGTCTATTCCTTCCTTTTGAGAGAAACCCCAAGCTACAAATCTTGCCTTATATTTTTCAATGCTACCATCTGCAGCATGTTTGATCTTGTAGATCCATTTGGAAGTTACAACTGAATTCCTGTCTAGTCTTGGGACAACATCCCAAACATCATTCTTCATGATCGATTGGTACTCTTCGATCATAGCATCCTCCCATTCTTTCCATTCTGCCGCTTCTTCATAACTGGAAGGTTCTTTATCAATGAAATCACATAGTAAAGCTACATACCCGGAACAGGATCTGGTCCTCTTTCTTTCTCTGTGATTCTCTTCTGGAGCCCCATATCTTTCCGCATGTTGGATAAGTTATCGTACCCAAGAAGGTTTCCTCTTATGAGGATTCTTCTCCAGAGGTGGATCTATAGGTCTTTTTGGTTCTTCAAATTCTCAATCTTCTTCTTGAGTTTCTTCATTCATGGTTGTATCATGAATTCTGGGTGCTTCTGCTTCTTCAGGTTCTTCAGCAGGTCTCTTTCTGGATTTGTTGTAAGTTGTGTCTTCATCAAATGTTACATCCTTGCTGATGTCAATCTTCTTGTATCCTTGGAAATATATTCTGTAAGCCTTTGAGCTTTTAGAGTATCCCACAAATATACCCTTCTTTCCTGAAGGATCTAATTTAGTCCTCTTCTCTTTTGGAATGTGGATGTACATAGGACAACCGAATATTCTGAGATTCCTGACTTCTGGTTTCTTGCCGGAGAAGACTTCTTTAGGAGTCTTGTTCTCGAGTACTCTATGTGGAGTACGGTTCTATACATACACCGCTGTTCTGGAAGCTTTTTCCCAAAGATACATAGGACGGTCTTGATCATGAAGCATTGCTTTTGTAGCTTTCATGATAGTTCTATTCTTCCGTTCCGCAATCCCATTCTGTTGTGGATTATAAGGAGTGGACAACTCCCTCTTAATCCCTGATTCTTTTCATAGCTATTTGAATTCATTTGAAGTGAATTCTCCGCCATTATCAAATCGAAAGGTCTTGATCTTTGTTTCAGTATGGTTCTCAATCAAGGCTTTGAATTCCTTGAACTTACTGAATACTTCGTCTTTGTTTTTCACGAAGTAAACCCATGTCTTCCTAGAAAAATCATCAATAAAAGAAACTTAGTATGCATACCCGCTTAGTGAGTTTGATGACATAGGACTGCATACATCGGAGTGGATGATTTCCAAGATTCCTTTTGCTTTGCTTTCTTTGCTTGGAAATGTCTTCTTTGTATTCTTTCCTTTCGCACATCCTTTGCAGACCCCATCATGTTTTGCTTGGATTTCTGTAAGACCTTCGATAGCTTTACTTGCAATAGGTAGTTCTCTGTAATGCACATGTGCAAGCCTTCTATGCCAAAGTTCACTTGGCTCTTCTGTGTCATTGATCAAGGCTTGTTCTGGATGGCCCTTCAATTTGTACAATCCTCCTTCTTGTTCTCCAATCACTACCTCATCATCGATAGTCTTTCCTTTTGGCCACATGATGACTTGACCATCTATGAATGCAACCCGCATTCCTTTTGCATCTAATGTTGATATGGAGAGAAGGTTCTTCTTGAGTCCTGGCAGAAACAATACTTCTTTCATTGTTAGAGAATTTCTAGAGTCTAGTTTATAGGAAGATTCCCCACTACCTTTTATTGGATATTGGTAGTCATCTCCTAGCTTTACCTTGTGAGGTGATTCATGTTCTGATAGTCTCACAAAGGATTCCTTGAATCTAGTCATATGTTTGGAAGCCCCACTGTCTATAAGCCAATCATCACTTCCATGAGTAATGTTACCTGTGAGAGCGGAGATCAGAACATATTCATCCTCGCTTGAAGAATCTTCACTTTCGTATCTGGATCTCTTCCTGGATGGTTCATCATCCTTCGCAACATGAGCATGCTGTCTTCTTTTGTTGCTACTGTTCATTAGTTTCTGTTTCTTAGGACAATTCCTTGCATAGTGTCCTGCTTCATCACATGTATAACATATGATCCTAGATAAATATTTTCTAGTGATATCTTTGTGAGAGTGCTTACCTCTGGAGCTATGAGATCTTCTTTTGGTTGACTTGGAGTGAGACTTGGAGTGTACCGTGAGAGCTTGATCTTCACTTCCCATCTTCTCTTCTCGAGCTGCTATCCGAGCTTCTTCTTGAGAGCACTCTTCCCATAGTCTGCTGAACTTGTCTAACTTCTTTCTAGCACAGATTCCTTGGATGAAAGAATCCCATGACCTAGGAAGGCCATTCAAGGTAGTCATCACAATCTCTGCATTTTCCACTTCTTGATCAACTACTTCTAGTTGTTCTTTGATCTGAGAAACTCTTGTGAAGTAAGAATGGATTGTTTCTGTATTGTAAATCTTCATATTCTTCAGTTGGTTTCTCAGAGTCATCTTTTGGTTTATGTTCTTCCCTTCAAACAAATTGTTTAGGGCATCAAACATAGCTTAAGGTGTCTTGAGAGAGGACACCTGTGGGATAAGGTGATCCTTGATAGAATCAGCAATGATCCTCTTTTCCATAACCATCTTCTTCTTATGTAAGGCATTTGCCTCATCTCCCGCTGGAACTGGAACCTCCTCATGGATGTAGGAGTCTAACTCATTTTCTTCCAGGACTAGGGAGATCCTATACTTCCAAGCTCAAAACTTATCAGCTCCCTCAAGATTTTCATCAAGCTTGGTATGATGAGACATCTTAACTGAGAAGCTCAAATGGAAATACAAATATTTTAGATCTTACCAGGGTCAAGATGTCGGATCTGAAACTTGAGCTGAAATCCTTTAGAGTTGGTTCAGGAGCAAATTAGGGTTTTTCTTTTCCGGAGTTCTGTCCACCCAAATGTCTTGAAATTTGACCCTAACTTCGATTTTGGGGAGGAGATCAATCCAGGGAGGAGATCAATCCAGGCCCGGGCTCACTGAAAAATTCCTCTTGTGTGAAAAACCCTAATTTCTGACAGCAGTGACAGGTCCAAAACTAAAAAACCTCAGAATTGGATTCTGCTTCGACAGAAAGATGCGCCCTAAGGAGGAGAGTTATTCCACCTTACTTTTGCTGAAAATATGTGGAGGAAGATCCAAAAACTAGGAATCCCTAGTTCCCGCAGCTGCACAGTGTCTTCTTCTCAGGTTAGCTCTAATACCATGTTAGTTTTTCAACATTCAAGCTAGCATTATGTTAGGATCTTTACTGAGAGAACAACAAGTACAGCAATCAAACACAAGAGACAATGAACACAGTGTTTTTCATCGGGGAAACCATAAATGGAGAAAACCCCGCAACTTCCTCAGAGATAGAATCAATACAAGATGTAAAACTCCAAAACAGTAAGACACACTCCCGATAGCAGTAATCTTCTTCTTGTCTAGCCCCAGTGTCTTCTCCTTCCTCAACTATGCGCTACACTTGAGTGTGTGAGTGATGTGTGCTAAATAGAGAGTCCAGCTCTTTATTTATACTAATCTCGACATGACTAAAACCCTACTAAGGCCGAGCTCTACTTGGAGAGTCTAATAACCCTAGTGCCCTGGAACTGCGGGGACTTTATCCCTTAGACAATCTGAGGGTTACCCACTATGACTTGACATGACTTGTTTACATTATTGATTCTCCCGATTGGAACATCGGGGCATGACAACATGACTCAATTACATAATAGATACATCCTGGAATAAACATCGGGTTACAATACATAAGATATATAGATGAATACCTTCCGAAGTTACAAATACATCAACACCACCATCCAACATAAGGTTACAATCCATAAAATCAATGGCCCATTTACAAAAAGGATTGGCGGTGATGACCAGGTAGAGTGGTGCAGGAGGGGTTCTTTCCTTTGGGGAAAAGAATTGGAAATTGTGACCATATTGAACTTTTGTAATGAAATCAATAAAAATATTTTTCCAAAAACAATAGGCTCAAATTCAGTTTTGTGTGGTAGACATACCAGAGAGGTGGGCGCCACAAGCTTCGCTATGATAGTCATTCAAAACTTGTTCGGCCTCAGCATGGCTAAGGCATCTACGCAGTATGGTGTCGAATCTATGTCTATATAGGACATCACCAATGAGGAAATATTGAGATATTTGGTGACAAATATGACGTCGATCATCATGTCTAAGGTGGGGACCAAAATTTTGGGTGCACAGATAGTCAAGGATGTCTCCATACCACGAGTCTCCTCACGAAATAATAAACAAATGGTTGCCAAGAATATAGACAATTATTGGAGACGATGTATACGAAGATGGAAGGTATGCCATCAGGTGTACCAAAGCTAATGCATTGGTGAATTTAGGTGTGATTAACTCTAGATTGTATTCTTGAACAAGACAATGACCCAAGAGATAAATCATGGGGTTGGAATCTACCATGACTATGGTTTGACTCATAAGAATATAATGAAACAATTTCTAAACAAAAAATATGATGGATAATGCCATTTGTTGCTCATGGGGGTATCTAAGTGGTGGGACAAACAAAGTGTAATTCACGTAGTAGATCACATGCTCCTAACAAGCAGTGTCTCCTTGGACTAACACTCCCACTATGGTATGTTTGTATGCTGAAACATAAATGTTAAAATCCATCGTGAAATTTAGTGGTTAAATCAAGGGAGTGGGGGTTAGTAAAGGGACATTGGTATGAAGTAGGCATAATAATCCATGAAATTCCAAAATGTAATCCGAAATAAATCAACACAAGAAATTGGCCTTTCCTTGATGGCTTTGCAGCTGGTACAAAGTGCATGGGGATGTAAGATCAAGGGTAGATTGAAATTTCAGGGGATCAATAATGATCCATTTTGGAGAAACCATGAAGCCCAATAATCCACCAACAAGAACAAAAACTATGCACTTAATGTTAAATTTTCATATGCTAAGCTAGATCATTAGTATTTCATTTCGATTTCATAACAAAAGCATATAAACAGGATCACTGAAAGATAGACAAGCACAACCATACAAAAGGAGAACACAAAGATTTATCCTAGGAAAACCCTAAAGGGAAAAACCCAGCAAAAGCTTCCTCAATATAGATGCCCCAAAAGATAAAAGATAAAACCAACAAGGAGATCAAAGCCTGATCCTCCTCCTTCTCCAGCTACTTCTCTTCTCCACTAATGCGCTACACAAGTGAGAGTGTGTGTCATAAATGAGGAGCACTACACCTCTATTTATATTCAACCGTTCACTTAAGTTAACTCATATGTCATGTAGGCTCGAGTTAATCATGTAGGCTCAAGTTACACATGTAGGCTCAAGTAACCACACTGGGGTGCTAATGACCCACCTTTACAATTAGAGGGGACTACCTCATGACTCTTATTGGTTCTTTCGATTAGGAGCATCGGGGTACAAATTAATACAAGTGGTTCTCCCGGTAAGACCATCAGGGACCACAAAGAAATACATATAGAATATTCTTCGAAGTTACAATATTTCAACACTCCCCCTTAACAAGAAGGGTATTTTATAACAACATCAACAAAAACAATAATAGGAGAGAGATAGAGGACATCATCAACATCATCAGGGTGATACATCTATAAATCATTGGAAGCTTTTCAACATCATGTAGTCTTCATCTTCAATCTTTAGTCTTCAACATCATTAGTACTTTGACCGCTTCGATCAGCAACATATTCTTCAGCACTTTGACCTTTCGATTAGCAACATCATCTTTAACACTTTGACCTTTCGATCAGCAACATCTTCTTCAGCACTTTGGCCTTTCGATCAGCAACAACATCATCATCATACTCTGATCTTTCGATCAGAAACATCATCCTGAAAACATCAACATCATCATCATCAAAATATCATCATAATCACATTCTGATCTTTCAATCAGAATCATCATTATCATCAGCCTCTGATCTTTCGATCAGAAACATCATCAACTAAACATCATCATACTCTAACATCAACTCATCATCATATTCTAATCTTTCAATCAGTACGTCATCATCATCATATTTTGATAATACGGCATCATCATCATCAGGATCTCATCATCATCACATTCTGATATTTCGATCAGAAACATCATCATCATCATTGCATTTTGATCTTTCGATCAGAAAACATCATCATCATCAGCAACATCATAATCATAAACAACTTCTGATCAGAAAACATCATCATCATCATATTCTGATCTTTCGATCAGAGAACGTCATCATCAGCAACTTCTGATCTTTCGATCAGAGAAACATCATCATCATCATATTCTAATCTTTCAATCAGAGAACATCATCATCGTCAGCAACAACATCATCATCACATTCTAATCTTTCAATCAGAGAACATCATCATCATCAGCAACTTCTGATCTTTCAATCAGAGAAACATCATCATCATCATATTCTGATCTTTCGATCAGAGAACATCATCATCATCAGCAACAGCGTCATCATCATATTCTGATCTTTCAATTTGTAGTCATCATCATCATAAAAACATCAACATCATCAAAACATCAACATGATCCTTCCTTTCGGAATTACGGGATTTAGGTCTTTACGGAGTTACCAATGATCCTTACTTTCAGAATTACAGGATTTAGGTCTTTACGGAGTTACTAACGATCCTTCCTTTCGGAATTACAGGATTTAGGTCTTTACGGAGTTACTAACGATCCTTCCTTTCAGAATCACAGGATCAACACATTTGTGGAACTCAGAAAATCCTTCCTATTGGAATTACGGGATCAACACATCTGTAGAACTCAGACAATCCTTCCTATTAGAATTACGAGATCAATTCAATGATCCTTCCTTTCAGAATTATAGGATTTAGGTCTTTACGGAGTTACTAACGATCCTTCCTTTTGGAATTACGAGATTTAGGTCTTTACGGAGTTACTAACGATCCTTCCTTTCGGAATTACAAGATCAACACAGATGTGGAACTCAGACAATCCTTCCTATTGGAATTACGGGATAAACACATCTGTGGAACTCAGACAATCCTTCCTATTGGAATTACGAGATCAATTCAATGATCCTTCCTTTCGGAATTACGGGATTTAGGTCTTTACAGAGTTACTAATGATCCTTCCTTTTGGAATTACAGGATCAACACATATGTGGAACTCAGACAATCCTTCCCCTAGGAATTACGGGATGAACACACATTCTCGAGTACCGAAGTCACCAGATCCGTTCTGAACTGAA
This sequence comes from Pseudotsuga menziesii, assembly GCA_001517045.1. Taxonomy (NCBI): domain Eukaryota; kingdom Viridiplantae; phylum Streptophyta; class Pinopsida; order Pinales; family Pinaceae; genus Pseudotsuga; species Pseudotsuga menziesii. The sequence goes on along the minus strand of LPNX010407146.1, from coordinate 72,041 downwards.
GTTCAAGGATGATACAATCCTACCACTTTCACGGGGGCCGAGAACTCCAGATACATTTTGAACCGATCAGGTTCAGGGATGATGCAATCCACCACTTTCATGGGGGCCGAGACCTACGGATACATTTTGAACCAAAGTTCAGGGGTGATGCAATCCTACCACTTTCATGGGGGTCGAGACCTCCAGATACATTTTGAACCGAGGTTCAGGGATGATGCAATCCACCACTTTCACGGGGGCCGAGACCTTTGGATACATTTTGAACCGAAGTTCAGGGATGATGCAATCCTAACACATTCATGGGGGCTGAGACCTCCGGATACATTTTGAACTGAATTTCAGGGATGATTCAATCCCACCACATTCACGGGGGCCGAGACCTCCGGATACATTTTGAACCGAAGTTTAGGGATGATGCAATCCCACCACATTCATGAAGACCGAAGTCACCGGATATATTTTGGACAGATGTCCCAAGATGATACAATCCCTCTTCATTCTCGAGGACCGAGGTCACCGGATCACTTTTGGACAGATGTCTCGAGATGATACAATCCCTCTTCATTCTCGAGGACCGAGGTCTCCAGATCACTTTAGGGAAAGTGCCCATGGATGATACAATCCTACTGCAACATCACTACTCCCCCTTTTGAGGAAGGTATTTTTGAACAACACCAAGCTTGTCTCAAAATTGTTCGAACTTTACCTGAGACAGAGGCTTCATCAGTACATAATCATTCAAACCATCATCATCTACATATTCAATATAGAAATACGGAATTTTTATGTGTTACAATCGGAACACAGGGTTCTCTGTCATCACAAATTTTGGTTATCACATAGAATCATTGTAGTATCCATCTTCAGGTCAAAGAGACCTGATATCAGCTTCCGAAACCATATGACTTCACAACTTAGCAGAGCAATCTGCTATGTATTTTGCTTCAGTCGTGCTACGAGAAACACTGGACTGTTTCCTGCTAAACCATGAACTCATAGCAGACACCAAACAAAAGCATCTACCTAATGTGGTTTTCCTGTTTGAGATACTTCCATCCCAATCTGCATCTGTGTAGCCATACAATCTATACTCATGGCTACCATCATAGTATAGACCAAATTCTATAGTCCCTTTCAGATATCTCATCACATGTTTTGCAGCTACTAGGTGAACTTGTCTTGGTTGAACAAGATATTGACTTAAGGTGTTCACATCAAAACAAATGTCTGGTTTGGTATTTGTTAAGTACATCAATGACCCAATGATCTCTCTGTAATGAGTCACATCCATTGACTCTGATGAGTCACTAGCTAACAGCTTCAGGTTGGAGTCCATGGGTGTGGCCATGACTTTGCATTCCAACATATTGAACATCTTCAATATCTCTACCACATACTTTCCCTAGTTGAGAAATATTCCTTCTTAACTTTGCCATACTTCCAGACCTAAGAAATAATGCATTAACCCAAGGTCTTTCATCTCAAATTATTATGCTAGTTTCTTCTTGCTTTCCATGATCCGTTTCTCATTCCCTGTCAAGAATAAGTCATCCACATGATGATAGGTTCATCTTCTACAAACTTTAGATAAAGGTTAGGATCAGCTTTACTCTTGGTAAAGCCCATAATTGACAGGAAACTGTCTATCCTTCCATACCAAGCTCTGGGAGCTTGCTTCATGCCATAGAGGGCCTTCTTCAACTTGCATATGTGAGTCCATCTGTCTTCAACTTCAAATCCTTGTGACTATTTGATGAAAAAATATTCCTCAATCATTCCATTAATGAAGGCTTGTATTTACTTCATCATGGAAGATACTACCATGATAGTTCTGAAGGAAGTGTACCTTACTTCCTGGAGTAACTATCTCTTCAGAATTAATTCCCTCTTTCTACTAGAAACCTCTAGCCACAAGTATTTCCTTACTTCTCTCAACAACATAATTTATCTTGCAAATCCATTTGGAAGATACCACATTCTTGTTTTCTGGTTTGAGTACTATATCCCAAACATCATTCTAGTATTCTTTCATCATAACATCTTCCATGAGTTCATCTTGTCAGGTCATCAACATATCCTAGTCTTCTGCATTCAACCTTGAAGGTTGGAACCCACTTTACTCTTGGTAAAGTCTCAATCCATCAGGAAGCTGTCCATCATGTTGTATCGTGTCGAACTCAGATATCTTCTGTAGTCACTCCCCCTGAAGTGGAGTATTATCTTCCTTCTTCATTCTGTATAGGTGATTCTATGCTTGATATATACTGGTCAATAGAGTATGTCATGTCATAGTCTATTCTTTTTGAGGCAAATCACGATTCTTGCTTTGTACACTTGTTCTTGCAGATCCATATGGAAGATACTACGTACTTCCCTTATGCAGATTCTTATGCATCATGCAATTTTTTAGTCAATACAACATTCATCCATATCTACCATGACATCATTGAGATTGTGCACTAATCCAATATGTCATCAAATAAGTTTCATTCTAGATCAGTAGCAACGGAGAGTTGTATAGAACCATGAGCTACTTACCCATAACATGCATATTAGTAGTATTAATGCAAACAATCTAGCATGCATAATACATCAACTGAATATAAACAAATGCATAACAAAACAATCTCATGAAATGACAATTGAATACTTATCTTTATTTGTTTCGTGGGTAGACTCCTTCTTTATCCTTCTACTTCATCATCTTCTTCATTCATGACATCATCATTTCTTATCCAAATGATAAGATGGATAAGAGGTTCTTCAAGAATTGAGTTCTTCATAACCCTCATCGCTTGAGGGATCTTCTTTGAATGGTGAGAGCTTGATCTTCAATTGCTCCCATCTTTCTTCTTCTCTTCTTACGAGACGAGCTTTTTCTTCTTCTTCCCAGAGTCTGTTGAAAGTAATTATTTCCTTCTGGCACACATTCCTTGAATGAATGAATTCTATGATCTTGGGAGACCATTCAAGGTGGCTATCACCACTTTTGCATTCTCCGCTTCTTCTTCTACCACTTCAATATGTTCTGCATTCTGGATCTTCACATTCTTCAACTGTTTTCTCAAATCCATCTTCTGAATTATGTTCTTATCTTCAAATAGCTTGATCAAGGAATCAAACATCTTCGGTGTATTTAGGGAAGACACTTGTGGTACAACTTGATCCGTGATTGTTTCAACAATGATCTTCTTGGCCTTGATCAAGTTCTTCTTGTGTAAGGCTTTGAGGCTCATCTCCCTCTAGAACTGGAACCTCTCTACTCATGTAGGTGTCCAATTCATTTTCTTCAGAGAGATCAAATACTTCCATGCTTGGAAATTTTCAACTTCACCAAGCTTATCATCAAGCTGATGTGATAGATCACTTTGAAATGAGAACCTCAAATGCAAATAGCAAAAGATTAGATCTTACCGATTTGAGGTGTCCGTCCTACTTTCGGAGCTGGCTGATCTAGGGTTTGTCAGAGAAACCCTAATTTTCAAAACTTTGAATCTTTCAGATTTTATTGGATAGAAAGATATATCTCTTCAAATGGAGCTATCCAATGTACTCCTTTTCTGAAAACAGCGGAGGGAAGCTCCCGGAACAGGAAGCCCTAGTTTTTCCAATTTTTTCTGCAGAAATGCCTGTTACTGTTTCTGTGATATATCCGAAATTACTGCTCCTCTATGTCTATAATTTTTCACTGAGGTAACCTTGCGTGTCCCTGATCTAAAACCATAGGTTTTATCATAATTTGTTTAACCAATTGGGATTTATGATCATTTTACCAAGGTGACCTGTTACAGGACTGTTTAGAACAATGAAGTTGTATGACATGCCACATGTCACTGGTTCATCTTCAGGTTCAGAAATTTGGAGCAAAGAATGTACAGTTCGTGCTATTTCTGGAAAATCTTCAGGAATTCCATTTGGACCTCCGTAGCCCACGCTGCAGCAATTCGCCCCAGGTGTCATGTTTAGGGATGAATTCTGGAAGAGGCTGGAACCCTAACTTGGAGGGATCATATCTCCCAGAATATAGCGAATATGAGGCTGAATTTTGGATACAGTGTAAATCAGGATTTTAGCTTTGGCCTTTGAAATTTTCAAATCCTGAGCCTTCGCCAATCTCAGGATATAGCGAATGTACCAAAACTTATTAGTTTTATTATTTAGGGTTTTTCCAGATCGGGGTCAAACTAGGGTTTGACTTTCTCGGAGTTTCACCCAACCAAATTTCTTGATCCAGGTCTCTAAAATTCGATTTTGATGAGGAGAACAATCCTATGATGGGCTCACTCAAAAAAATTTCTTCTGTAGAAAGCCCTAATTTTTTGCACCAAAACTGAAAATGCTCGGAATCAAATTCCGCTTCGACAGAAAGATGCGCCCTTCAATGGAGAGTCAGTCTAGCCTTCTTTTGCTGATCGATGATGGATAGAGACCCAAAAAATAAGAAGCCATAGATTCTTTAGCTACATAATGTCTTCTTTCAGGGTGGCTCTGATACCATGTTAAATTTTCATATGCTAAGCTAGATCATTAGTATTTCATTTCGATTTCATAACAAAAGCATATAAACAGGATCACTGAAAGATAGACAAGCACAAACATACAAAAGGAGAACACAAATATTTATCCTGGGAAAAACCCAACAAAAGCTTCCTCAATATAGATGCCCCAAAAGATAAAAGATAAAACCAACAAGGAGATCAAAGCCTGATCCTCTTCCTTCTCCAGCTAATTCTCTTCTCCACTAATACGCTACACAAGTGAGAGTGTGTGTCATTAATGAGGAGCACTACACCTCTATTTATATTCATTCGTTCACTTAAGTTAACTCATCTGTCATGTAGGCTCGAGTTAATCTTGTAGGCTCGAGTTACACATGTAGGCTCAAGTAACCACACTGGGGTGCTAATGACCCACCTTTACAATTAGAGGGGACTGCCTCATGACTCTTATTAGTTCTTTTGATTAGGAGCATCGGTGTACAAAGTAATACAAGTGGTTCTCCCGGTAGGACCATCGGGAAGCACAAAGAAATACATATAGAATATTCTTCGAAGTTACAATATTTCAACACTTAAGGGGGTCCAAGAAGATGTTATATTTTTTACATCGAAGGAAGACATGTCATAGGTATTCTAGGTGATGATACTATTTATGTATTGAGTCGTGAAGTCATCCAAGTAAAATAGGATAACATATACCAAGTCATGAAAATAGAAATTCATGGGCCACTAAAAGGTGGATCCAGTGTTTTTAAGGTCAAATGGCATAACTCAGCAGGTGAAGGTGCCCGAGGGGATAGTGAAGGAGGTCTTATATTGGTCCTCTTTGTGGATCTAAATCTTATTGTACCCTGAGAATCCATCCATAAAGAAAAGAACCTTGTGTCTTGTAAAGGAATTGATAAGTTGGTCGATGAAGGGGGTCGAATATTTTTCTTTGGGACATGCCAAATACAAATCTAAAAAATGAGTGTAGAAATGACAGATGCCCTATATTTTGTTGACTATGATAGGGTTATAAACCAAAGTGGTATACACGATTGGATAGATAAAGCATGCTTGAAACAACTTCTCAATTTAATACTTTACATTCAACACTTTGGAGGGGTGGATTGGTCTTTGCATTCCGCGGACATGTGCAACATCTGTCCATGTGTCGATACAATGTTCAAAAATGGCAAGGATGAAACCAGGCATCTCGGTATAAGACGACCTTTAAAGAGTGATTTACAGACGATGACCTTTTATGGGATTCAAGTGGTGCCTAACATGATATTCGCAATGATGCTTGGTTTAACAAAGATATACTCCTAAATAGTAGGAAACATATTAGCTAGGTTTCCTTCCTCAAAGGTGTAGAGGGTTGGGATGGGGTGTTTGAACTAGTCAATGATTCCGTGGGGAAGGAAGTCCTTTGAATCCACAAAGAACTAATCGAATGAGGGCGAACTAGACTCCTTGGGAATGAAGTATGCCCGATGGTTAATTTCATCCCATGGAAATTCAGGCTTCATTAGAGCTTTAAGGATATCCTTATCACTTCAAAAGAATTGGGTAGTGAGGTCAGAAGGGTTGGAAGTGGTTGATATAGTGGGAATTTGATCATGTGACGAGATAATATAGATGGTGTTTGTCTCATTCTAAGAAGACACCAGAGGGTGAAATTCTTCGATGAAAGTGACTTGAGACTCTAAGGAGAGCATACACAAGTCAACCAACACAGATTGGTACTCGAGCATGTCCAGAAAATAGATAGAGTAACAACCATACATACCATGAAACACACAAGGATGGTTCATGAGAAAGGAGTTGTTGTGCAGTTGGGTGGTATAAGGTAATTGAAAAACTACGAAGTTCTCATTGGGACAATCAGCTAACATTTGCATGTAGGTACATAAAATGGGAAACTCATGATAATTTTGGGTGGTGTGACCACAAAACATCACATAAATTGCAAGGTTGGTGTGCTCGTGTTGAGGCAGTAGGGGGCGGGTTCATAGTTTTGTTTTGATTCTCTAATGGCATCACACTCATCGTGTTTCTGCCAAACTTTTTCTTGGGAGGAGGTGGGGTGGTTCTAGGCATTTCCATTGGTGCTACTAGAGGATATTGGGGAATTGAGGGTGCCATCATGGAAAAATTTGGAGGCATACGATTGTTTATATTGATGGGTTTCACTATGATTACACTAATGTCAGAATGACTTATGGGGTCAGAGGTGGGTTTGGCGGGGTGAGATACCAAATATGGATTCCTCATGTTAAACCCAATAGATTAAGAGTTTTCATCATTGGTGTGCTCATAAATCCTGAAGTTGAAAATAGTAAGGGAATTTGTTGAAAAGGCGTAGCATCCCATTGGTTTCTCGATAACTGAATGGGGCCGAGCATCGGCTGCAACTGGGTTATGGTTGGGGTTGTGGTGCAGATATATCGAAAGAAATGGTGCACAAATATGATATCTCTGCAATTGATGGGTGTGGAGGCATGGTTTTAAAAGTGGGATTCATGGGATCCTCACAGAAGAGACCTGACCCTAGGAAAATACCAAGGGGGGAGAAGTGTTGTTGATGGAATTTTCCACCAACATTTTTTAGGGCGTTGTTGTAGCTGTAACCTTTTTTTCCCAAAATTTTAAATTTTAGGGCCCGCCTTTTGATTTGCTTCTATTAGATCTAGCCTAGGATTTTTTTGGTTTCACTAAAGCTGCCCTGAAGTTCAGATCTTTTGGCTTAAAATTTGATCCTTTTTATTTTTATACCAGAAGATTAGTTGGCTATCCTTCCTATATCGGAAGCATAGTCGACTGTCTTTCTGACGTTGTGGAAGTTGAATGGTTTACCCTGTCAGCAATACTTCATACTCCCTAGCCGATACATCGAAACCATGGATTCTTTTTATCTTCGTTTTGTTTTTCAAGCTTAACACTTAGAGTTTTGATTGTCGGTGACTTTTTTATCACTGTCAGGAAGCTTGTAAAGAATGAACCGGAGTACTAGTCTTTTATGCTACCGACATTGTGGGAGCCAGGTGATGAACGTTTCAAAAGTTAGTTGTTTCCTCGCTGATGCCTTAGAACTTAAAATATCTGAGTTTTGATACCTTTTTAAAAGAATAAAGTGGAGTCGCAATAATACATTTTACGCTGTCAACACTACGAAGGATATTTGGTTTTGAAGTTCCGACACTTAGTGCTTTTCCTCGCCGATGCCTTCGAGTTTAGGTGTTCCGATCTTCGACAAACGTTAGAATTAATAAATTCGCGAGGTTAGTACTTTATGTTGCCGATACTGCAGAGAATGTTCAGTATTGAGATTCCGCACTTAGTGCTTAGAGCTATTGATGAATGATATTTTTAAAAGTCTCCCGGGTCCATAGTTGTTTTTGCACCTGCTGCTGTGGCTACCATCCAAACTTCTCTTCCGATTGACTTAGGTAGTGACTGCCGGTAGGGTTTTGTCCCACCGACAGTTTCTGCCGAAGTTTATATATAGTGAGGGGAGTGTTATTTTATTGTTTATCCATATTTTAACTTGCTGTTTGCTCCAGTCTTTGTCATTTTCATCGATTCACACGCCCAACTATCCGAACTTGATTCGCTAGCGTTGGTACCGTGGAGATTTTTCCATCCCGTCGACTACACTACTATTTTCTAGGTAGGTGAACCACAACCTTTTTGTTTTGGTTTTTTATTGGTCAATTTGGAACCATTGGTTTTATTTCCCTGGTTAGGTTTTCCGTGAGTTAGGTTTGTCCGCATAAAGAGATGTTTGTCTTTGCGGTGTGCATGATGTTTTACTTGAGGGTGAAGAGTTTTATCCATTTGCAGTTTTCTTTAGCGGAATATTTTTGAGTCTGCATGATTGTTTGAGCCATTATGGATGCTTTTGCTCCAGTGCAAAATATTAGGGCACGGTGCAGACAAGCGTTTCGCTGTCTGCACCACCCATTCTTTTGGTTGTCCAAGGCCGCCCATGGGGTGTTAAACCTTTGCTTGCATACCTTTTTCTTGGGACTGCTGAGGTTTTCCATTTTTGGTCGGGTTAGGGTTTTTCCGATAGGAAGAGCTCTGTATAGGGTCTAATACTTTTGAGTTTGGGTTTTGAAGACTACCAGCAGGAATAATTTGATTCATTCTTTTAGTTGACATCGGATTAGTTTGATACGGTTCAGGTGCAGATAAAGGATTATTTTTTCGATGTTATGAAGTTTACAGACAGTGGACTTAGGCAGTTTTAGGACAGAACCTGCAAGATTTTTTCTTTTGCCTTGTTAATTTTTCATGCATTGAATACTGTGTGCATTTTATTTTTTTAGAATGCATATGGAGGAGGTAAACAAATTGATATAGTTTCTTTTTTATTGTTAAAACACTTGCTGAAAGCTAAATGGGTCTAAGAACATGCTGTGATTGTGACATGGTTATTGTTGTCAAGAAAACATGTCGAAGAGACAAAAGAAAAAGGATCATGTGGTTGAAGGAGAACCTGAAGTTGAGATCATCACCAAGGTTGAGTATATATATGAAGATACCAAAGCTTCCACTGGGGTTGAACTGGACTACAAGCGGGGAGAGATATACAGGATGATTGCCAACCAGAACGTATTTGATGTGGGTTTCGAAGAGCTAACCATTTATGCCAACATTGAGAAATCAACTCTCATGAAAGTAGCCACACGACCCGAGTTGTTCCCTTGTTCAGAGGTGATAGGCTGGATTCTGCCCAGGGCAGATGTAACCACTATGATTCTGGTGAATACTGCTAAGCAAGGCTATGCTGCATATAGCCCTGCACACGTCTCCATGGATTATCATCTGCCTTCCACCCAGGTTTACTTGATAGAAAGCTGGTTGAAAGAGACAGCTATGGATCTGGTAGAGACAGTTAAAAGAATGATGATACTGGGAAAAAAATTCCAAACTAGACCTTCCAGAGAGTATGATACCTCTACTCTTCGTACTTCTTATAGGTTCATTGCACTTATGTTAAATAGGAGTTTTGGTAGAGCTCACGGGAAGAGATTAAAGATAGGGTGGATACTAATTATCTTTTATGTGGCTACTCAAGGAACCATTTTTATATGGTCAAACATAGTGTCAAATAGCCTCTCATCATGCATATCCACAGCCTTGGGAGGGGTGTCACAAAAGAAATAAGAGTTCTATATGAGCTCTATCCTGATTGATTGTATACTCTGTACTCAGTCTTTTCTATCCTTGAGATGTAATTGGGAGAGGGACAGAACCCCAGTGTACACAACATATAGATTTTTATGGCCCATAAATATTATAGCTATTACAGGGAAATATGCAAACACTTCATCATGCCCTTGTATGCCCTCATTTTCCTGACTGAATGTAACTGCATGTTTGAGGAAGCATTCAAGGTCATCGAGGAATTCAGAGATTACTATTTGACCAAGGATGGGTTGTATATAAGAAGGTATGGTGGTTCCAGAGCCCGTTCCCTACTCCCTAAGTATGCGACTGACTATGTACTACACAAAGAGGCAGTTAGGCAGGTGTATATTGATGGTGTAGGAAATTTCCCATTTGAACATAAAAAGGCAACATATCCTGCAGTTCCTTTCCTGCTTGGCAGCTACAAGTTTTCAAGAGTAAAACAGGTTGTAGAATTTGTTCAGGAGCTGGAGCATTTCCATTTTGGCAAAATGAATTTTCATAGGAATGACTCCCGAAATAAAGTAGCAGATTACTGCAAGGAAGCGAGAATTAATTTTGAATATAGTGATTTTTGGGACAAGGATGAGGTGACATTCAGAAGTGCAAAGAACATAACCGCCCTTAAAAAGAGGTTCAAATAGAAAATAACTACTATAGGTGGAAAGGGCAAGACTTCAGAGAAGACTAAGACATTGGAAGAAGAAGAGGCCAAAAAGAGAGAAGAAGATGCTAGAAGGCTAGCACAAGAAACAAAGAGCTAGCTGAAGAACGAAGAAGAAGAAAAGAAGCGAGCTGCAGAGGAAGCAGCAAGAAAGGAAGAGGAGGAGAGAAAGAGAAAAGAAGAAGCGGAAATCAAGAAAAAGCAAGAAGAAAGTGAATGTTTGAGATTAACGGGATCTCAAAAGGACCAACAGACTATAGAGCAGGTAGATACACAGGGGGGGCAAGATTAAATAGATCAAGGAAACAGACAATCTAATCCTGATCCTCCGGATCCTACTGCATCTTCTGGCAGCACACTGGGACAAGCTTACTTGTCTAGGATAGATTTGATCCCTTTCATGCCTATAGAAGGGGAGGAGGTTCTTGACTTTAGTAATATTTTCTATGATAAGGAGAAGAAAAGGGTTGTAAAAAGAACCGAGAAAAAGGTCGAAACTGGAGGACAGTCAGGAAAGATGATAATAGATAAAACATTGGTGTATGGAACAAACACAGATCCAAGATTGATAGCAAGAGCTGGGGTGGCATTAACCCATGCAACTGAAGACAACATAGATAGGATTATGACGGACCTAGAGTAGTCAAGAAAAAATGCAGCCCAGTTGAAGGAAACTTTGAAGAAGGAAAGGGATGAAGGTCAAAAGCTGAAAAGGAAGTATGAAGACATGATGAATGAAGTTGAGACTTCAAGAACGGAATTCTAGACTCTGCAAGTGGACAAGAATGCTTTAGAAATATCTGCAGAGAAAATGAAAATGGATGATGAGGATAGCTTAGCTAAATTACAAAAGCTACAGCTAGAACATCAAATTTTTAAAACTGAGAGAGATGATCTTCAGGTAGCCTATGAGAATCTAAGTACAAAGAAGGACAGGGCACAAAGCAAGGTTGTTGAGTTAGAAACAGAGAAGGCTACCACAGATGAAAGAGAGAAGCAATATCAAATGCAGGTGGAAGCCTTAGAAGAACGAAACACTTCATTGACAACATCACTGAAAGATGCTATGGAACAGAAGATGGACATTAAGCCTTTGAAAGAACACGTTCTAACTCGAAGAAGGAAGATTCACTGATTACAGATATGCATTGAGAAAGAAAGGTGTAAAATTTTACAAATAGACACCAGATTAGAGGAAATTTTGGACACTACTTCATATTCTTTGGACAAATCTCAAGATATTTTGGAGATTATAACGGGAAGAATGGTATGGGTAGAAACAAATAAGGAATCTCCTGTGGAGTTAGCGGTTAAGGATCAACAGAGTTTAAAACAAGAGTATGATTTATTGGAATTTGCAATTAATGTAGTGGAAGAGTTCAAGAAAATTGTGAAGAAAACAAAGGGAGCATGTGCCAAATACTGCAGGAGAGTGCTTGCTACATACAATAGACGCTAGACTTCTACGGAGCAAAGATTGGACGCGATACCAGAAAATGAATTTTTTATAGAACATCTACAGAACAAATATCAGGAAGATGAGCAAGAGATCCAATAGGTCAAGGACCTAGATGAATGGATTTTAAAGAATGCAGTGGCACATGCAGTAGTAAGTATACATCTACTAGAAGATCAGTTGTGCCTGAGTCCTGCCAGGATAGAAGGGGTAAAGAACCAGGATGCTAAGTATGAGATTAATATCAGATTTCTTGAGCCTTTCATATTTGAAGGCATAGCAGCAAAGGCCCATGTATGGAAGAAGTTCATCAACGACCAAGCTAGCCCTTCTTCATAAAATGTTTTGAAAATTTGATTTAAAATGTAATATATTGTATTAATTATGTGCACATGCTACAAGACAAAATTTTGGAAATGAAAGGTTGGGGAAGCTCAAAAGTCATTGAGGGGTAGCCCAAGGGTTTTGTTTTTGTATAAATATAGGAGAGTTTAGATGTAGAAAGGACTTTTCCCAAACCATTTTTGAGAGTGTATTGTAAGAATAACTATTTCATTTTACAATAAAGAGTCACATGTTTCTGCTGGAGAAAGTTTTGTGGAATGTTTCAAATGTTTTGCTATGGACCAGTTGAATGTGAACTATTTCATTTTCAACTTATTTCCATTAACTGTGAGATCGTTCTAACTCATTGAATTTCTTTTCATGTTATGAATGTACTCTGGTTTATTATGTGAAATTTCCATTTTGAGTAATGAAGGTTATAATTAACAATAAGCTATCTTGTTGTTTATATTCTTATTGATGTTCATGTGTTCTGAAACAATTAACAACTATCTATGATATTTCTTAATCCATGCACTGAAATACATTACTCACCATTAATGATAGTTTTGCTCCCTAGGGATAGGTTAATAAGTCTTAGTTAATTTCTTGTTGTTTGTGATTTAGATGCGAGATAGGTAAGACGAGAGGTAAGAACGTGCGCATCACATTGTGACCCTCCTCGTTATCTCTATCGTTTGCATTTTATTTAGTCACTTTCACATCATACCTTAAAAACAAAAAAAAGCTAAAAATATACATGATGGACCGGGCGGTAACCGATAAGCATTTTAATTGTTACTTGACCTACGGTAGCCGGACCATAAACCAGATGGATTCCCCATACCAAACAGTAACAGGCTAATTGGGAACGCTTATTGGGGAGAATCCCTAACTGTTGTTACCTGCAATTTTCCAGGCCTCAACAGTTTTTGGCGCTAGAAGGAGGGCCACCAGTGCATGGATGGCCGAGGAAGCCCGCTTCCTTGAAATCACTCCACCGGTGACAGTTCTGAAAGTATTTTGCTTCACAAACCCACTCCTGAAGATAAAGAGAAAGGGTATCTGTATCCTATCAATAACGAAGTGGTTGATGATTTAAGAAGAATCACGAGGGCATATTCAAAAAATATTGGAGGATTACCTATTATTTCTGTCCTACCTAGAAGAGAGTATCAGAAGAAAGATCGCCCTCAATTAGAGGATTCAGTACTGGTAGAAGATCTTGAAGAACTAGTAGAAGCAACCTTATAAGAAGTTGACCAACCTTTAAATCGATTGGATCCAGGTTCACCTTACTGTTCACCTTTCCAGACCCCTGTTCAGTCAAAACCTTATTCTCCACTCAGAATCATGGCTAATGTAAATGCAAACCAACCACCTCCACAGCCTGCTTGGAGGGCTAGGTCGCCTTTAAATTTGACACCTCCCTTGCATGATTTGCCTCAAGATTTTGACAAGATGTTACCTAAGTTTGAACCAAGTGAAGGAATTTTGGTAGATGATCATTTGCAGAGTTTTTATTTGGCTGTAGAAGGATTACGAGCTAGAGAGAATGAAGATGTGGTGTGTATATTGTTTCCACATACCCTGAAAGGAAAATCAGCCTCATGGTATTTTTCCCTTCCTGCAAATTCAATTACGGATTGGAACACCTTTGAGAGAATGTTTAGGAGTAAATATGCAGTCTAGAAAACTCATGCAACTTTAATGAAAGGATTATGTCTCTAAAGAAAGAAAAGAAAGAAAGAGTGCATAATTTCACTCAAAGATTTGTTGCTTAAAAAAATTTACTGCAGCTGATAAGCCATCTGAAAATCCTCTAATAGAATACTATACCTCACCTCATTCCTTGGGCCTGATCTAGCCATGTTTTCCAAGAGATCAGTGAGAACTACATTAGCAAAAACCTATGAAGAAGCTGAGAAGGTAGAGGTTGAGATGGAGAGTATAGAAAATTACCCTGTGCAGTCGGAAGAAAAGACTTTTGGAAACAAGAAACCTTTATTATTGACTAAGCCTAAGGATGAGCGGTCATAGGATTTTGAAGGGATGGTGAAGATGATGCAAAATTTATCCAACAGAGTGATAGAATTAGAGAAGGAAAAGGAGGCTCGCAAATCATATAAGCCTTATTATAAAAAAGGGAAGACAATAGTCAACCTAAACCTCCTCCACACAATCCTGCAGCAATGAATTTAACTAATGTAGGAATGGATAATTTTTGTACCTTCCATCAACGGCCTCATTCTGAGAAGAATTTCCCACAATGGATTAATTGTATGACATTAGTAATGAATCAATTATTGGACTCCAAACTGACAGAAACTGGTAAGGAGGAAGAAAAGGATAATCAATCTACAAAAAAACAAGAGGAAGATACTTTAGTTTTATGGGACTGTGTCTCTATGTTTGATACAGAGGAAGAAGATTTTCGAAAACAAGAGGAAACATCAGAAACCAATGCCACAACAAGAATTCAGAGTTTGTTAAAAGAAGATAAGTCAATACTTCCTAAGATTAAGAAACTTCAAGAAAACATGAAGAAGATACAGAAGAACACTGCAACTGTTAAAGTACTTGAATTTACCATTTCAAGTCAAGATCCGAAGAAAATTAACACACCTCTTAAGCCTATTGAAGATAAGATTGATAATGTCAAGAAGAATCTCAAAGAACCTGAGATGGGGTATGATATTGTGGAAGACAGTAAAAAAGATAAAGCAAATATCTCATTGTTTGAAATGTGTAATTTACCTCAACAAAAAGAGAAACTTTTAAAAGCACTTGAGATACCAGAAGAGGAGCCTCCCACTGACAATCAACCTGAGGAAGAAATTGGTGAGGCAAGCGTGGGAGGGAAGTCTAAGTATAAAACCCCAGAATTTCTCCTAACTTTTGATATTTTCAACTATAATTTGCACAACTGTTTAGTGGACTCAAGAGCATTAGTCAACGTTATGCCACTTTCAGTCTAAAAGAAAATCAATGGACAACCTAAAGCATCTACTTGGCAAGTTCTTCAATTAGACAGGACAACTGTAAAAGTAATAGGAGAAATGGAGGATGTTCCAATTAGCTTATCCGCAGATGAGAGGGTATGTCAGTACATTGACATTGTAGTAGCAGACATACCAGATTCTTATGGACTGGTTTTGAGTCGATACTGGTCGGCAAGACTAGATGGATACTTTGCATCAGATTGGTCACATTTGTGGTTGCCTCATAAGGGAAGTCCCAATTAGATAAAAGTATTAAGAGAGCCTCAAATGATATACAATGTCACTCAGCTAGAGAGAAAAAATGAACCAGTAAACTTTGTGTTGGGAAATTATTTCATTGAATTGGAACCGAGAAATTACCAAGCTGAAGAAGCCAGAAGTATACCTGATACCCAGCCTGATCTCCTTCGATTTTCATGGGCTGATGAGATTGACTGTAATATGGTAGATCTAGTTTCAGATGTAGTTTGTAATTGAAATTCAGTAGAGGTAGATAGTTTTTGGACTCTTTATTTTGATTGTTCTAAAAAATTGGAAGGATAAGGAGCTAGCTGTGTCCTAATTGATCCAAGAAAAAATAAACATTATCTTTCTTGTAGATTAGAATTCGAATGCACAAATAACACAACCGAGTACGAAGCACTAGTTCAAGGAATCAAAAAAGTAATAGACTGAAGTAAAAAATATGAAAGTATATGGAGATTCTGAGATTGTTGTTAAGCAAATTCGGAATAAGATACACTGTATTTCACCACATTTGAAAGCTTACCAAAATGAAGTTTGGGATTTGCTTATAAATTTTCATAAATTTAATATTGTGTCCATTCCTAGATTAAAGAATGCAACAACTGATTTACTAGCTACCTCAGCTGCAAGGTTGGTACCTTCAAATAATATATGCTCTATTGAATTACTTTTTAGGCCTTCTGTTCCATATATGATTACAAATCTACAGGTTTTTTACGATGATCAGCAAATTTTGGAGTGTTTGATGAATGACGATACTTTCAAAGGAGCAATAATAGATGATGAAGAACATCAAGCAAAATTAAAATTCAGAAACTTTATTCCTAAAGGAGTCAGGACCTTGGAATGAATGTTTGATTTAGATAACAAATTCAGAAATCCAACGAATGTCAAGACTCATAGCTTGTCCTTACAATTCGAGTTGATAAATTTGGGGACTAAAGCTGAACCCAGATATGTAAACTTGGGGAAGTGTTGTTCTCCGCTCGAAAGAAGTAAGTTCATAAGTCTTTTCAAACAGTACAAAGATGTGTTTGCTTAGAGCTATGAAGAACTTAAAACTTATGACACAAAGATCATACAACATGTTATCCCAATTAAAGATGGAATCAAGCCTTACCAATAGCCTCTGAGGAAGATGCATCCTAAGCTGGAACCTTTAATTCAAAGTGAGGTAAAAAAATTGTTGGATGCTAAAATCATATTTAAATTCCAATATTTGGAATGGGTTTCTAACTTGGTGCCAATAAGGAAAAAGTCAGGAGAAATCAGGCTCTGTGTAGATTTCAGAAACCTTAATCGTGCGTCAGATAAAGATAACTATCCGGTCCCACCCATGGAGCAAATATTGCAGATGGTTTCAGGATCTGATTTTTTTTCATAATTAGATGGATTCTCTAGTTATAATCAAGTATTAGTAGCTGAAGAAGACATGCTTAAAACCACATTCAGAACCAAGTGGGGAACTTTTGCGTATAGGAGAATTCCCTTTGGACTTATTAATGTTGGAGCTACTTTTTAGAGGGCCATGGATATAGCTTTCCATGGTTTGATTGGCCGTAGTGTTGTGGTTTATCTAGACGATGTCACAATATTTTTGAAAAAGAGACAAGAACATGCATTTCATCTAAAACAAATTTTCGAGCGTTGTCGGAAATATGGTATCTCACTAAATCCTAAGAAATGCATGTTTGCAGTCACATAAGGAAAGCTACTGGGTCATGTTGTTTCTAAGAAAGGGATCTCCATAGACCCAGAAAGGATTAAAGCCATAGAATAGATTCCTTTACCCCATAATAAAAAGGGCATGCAATCATTTATGGGGACAATCAATTTTGTACAAAGGTTTGTACTAGATTTTGCTCAAATTGTCAAACCTTTGCAGCAAATGGTTAAACATAGTGTACAATTCAAATGGACTGATGTGGAGAAGAATGCATTCAGTAAGATCTGTTGCTCATGCACCATCACTCAAAATTCCAAATTTTGAAAATAATTTTATTCTGTACACTTTTGCGTCCGATGATTCGTTGGCAACTGTGCTTACACAGAAGGAAGATGGGGGAGATGAGTACCCCATATCATTTATGAGCACTGATCTGCAGGGAGCTGAATTGAATTATCCAGCAGTTGACAAACAAGCTTATGCAGTTTTTAAAGTGGTAAAACAATTCATGCCATATATACTTAAGAATCACACCAAAGTAATAGTTCCACATCCATCTGTACGATCTCTTTTTGTACAAAAGGAATTAGGAGAAAGAAGAGGAAATTGGGTGACTACCTTACAAGAATATGATCTTGAGTTCAAACCAGCATCCATAGTGAAAGGACAAGGATTGTGTAAACTAATGACTGAAGGTCAAAACAATGAAGAAAATAGTTGGGATAATGAAGCTGAGTTACATATGGTGGATGTATGTCCTTTGTTCATAGCTCCAGATTCTTGGTACTGGGACCTAGTCCATTACCTTCAAGAAGGATATTTGCTGGAGCATTGGATTCCCAAAAAACGAAGAGAATTATGTCTAAAATCAGCTTCATATCAGATAATTGATGGAGTACTATTTAGAAAAAACTACGATGGGGTTTTTCTCAGGTGCTTAGAACAGGAAGATGCAAAGAAGGTCATAGCAGAATTGCATGATGGGCCTGTTGGAGGTCATTTTTTCGGAGATACAACAGCACATAAGATTCTCAGAGCTGGATATTACTGGCCTACACTATTTAAGGATGCTCATGCTCATGTTAGAAAATGTGATACTTGTCAGAGATGTGTTGGAAGACAAGCTAAAGTAGCAGGGCCTTTAAAACCAATAATGATATTAGAACCATTCAAACAATGGGGAATCGATATTATTGGAGAAATAAACCCAAATTCTTCCTTGCAGCACAAGTATATTTTGACAGCAACTAATTACTTCACTAGATGGGTCGACTCTATTCCGTTACAAAAAATAAATGAAGATGCAGTCATGGATTTTTTACAGAATCACATTATGACCAGGTTTGGGGTTCCAATTTCCTTGGTTTTTTATAATGCTACTTACTTTTCTTCTATTAGATTAACTGCATTTGCTAATGAAATAGGAATCAAGTTGCATTATTCTGCAAACTATTACCCACAAGGAAATGGTTTCGCAGAATCCACAAACAAAAATATGATTAGGATTATAAAGAAAACCGTAATAGAGAATCAGAGAAGTTGGCATTTAGAATTACCTAATGCTCTCTAGGCTGATAGAGTTACACCCAAGAATTCCTTAGGTGTTTCACCATACACTCTTGTTTATGGAAAAGAAGCTATCCTTCCTCCCAACATTATGTTACCATCTTCCATTAGGAATCTAGGGGTACCGATAATGAAGTCCTACAGATCAGAATCTATAATCTTTTGAAGTCAGAAGAGTCTAGGTCCAAAGCCAAATTAATATTTAAGCATCAACAGGAAATAGTGAAGCGTTGGTTTGATAAACATAAAGCTGGGAACAAAGAATTCGAAGTAGGATATCTGGTTCTTAAGTGGGATCGCCTGCACGATGAAAAGGGAAAGCACACTAAGTTTCAACAGTTATGGGTAAGCCCTTTTCAAATTGCAGCAAAGCTTGGCCCCTCAACTTACAAGTTGCAAGACTTACAGGGGTGGGAAGAGAACTTACCAGTAAATGGTTTAGTTCTCAAACCTTATTTTTCTTGATCTTTTATTTTGGTTGTCTTGTACATAAATAAACATTTGGTTTGTTTTTTAGATATATTTTTTTTGGTTTGTCTAGTTAGAGTTTGATTGATTATAATGTTTAATAAAGAAGCACAACTTTTGGTTGCATTGAGTTCATTAGAATTTTGGTTAACTAAATCTTGATTACAAGACTGTGTACTATTAATTCATTTCAGAACTTCTTCAAGTTTAGCAGTTTTCCTAAATGGCTATGAACACATTGAAGTCTTACTTAATCATTGTGAAATAACTCAGGATCAAAAGGTCCAGAGTACTATTTCAAGGCTCCATTCATCTCACGCTAAAAATGTCTTAGGGAGTGACATCAAAAGACCCATGGAAAGGAAGAAAGGTAAACAGTATATGACATTTAAATGATTCCATGCCAGGAATTGAAAGACAAAAGGAAAATAAGAGTCAAAATATCCTCGGAAAAGCAATATGTATCAAAGCAAAGTATTGAACCATATTAGTACAAGATTGACAAAGTTCTTCTCCGTCCGTGAGATGAAAAATAAATATATCTCTCACACAAAAGACCACTATGGATAGAGGAGCTTGAATTAAAAAATTTCAGTAAGAAGGCATGCAGGAGGAATCAAAAGAGGACAAAAGTCCAAAAGCACCAAAAGTGAAAAATGGCATGGGAATGAGGAACAAATGGATACATCTGTTTACCATATGTTACAATCCTGTGGTGTCTAAGCTGGAAACTACTCAAAGACAGAAGTAAAAAATAAAACTCATATTCCTGGCCTCAAAAGAGTTATCTGGACTTCGAAATCTTGGTTCCCTTGTTCCCTAAATTGGAGTATCATCAATGATTAAAGTGCATACATCTGCCATTTGGGAAATCCAGATATCTTGAAGAATTTAGCATATTGGTATTGTCAAAACAGTCTGTTGATGAAAGAAGAAATTGTTCAGAGATCTGTGTTCACCAGGTAGTCACCAATTGTTGCAGCTGCAACCTTTTTTTCACAAAATTTTAAATTTTAGGGCCCACCTTTTGATTTGCTTCTATTAGATCTAGCCTAGGATTTTTTTTTGGTTTCACTAAAGCTACCCTGAAGTTCATATCTTTTGGCTTAAAACTTGATCCTTTTTTATTTTTGTATCGGAAGATTAGTTGGCTATCCTTCTGATATCAGAAGCATAGTCGACTGTCTTTTCGACGTTGCGGAAGTTGAACGGTCTACCGTGTCGGCAATACTTCATACTCCCTAGCCAATACGTCGAAACCGGGGATTATTTTATCTTCATTTTGTTTTTCGAGCTTAACACTTAGCGTTTTGATTGCTGGTGACTTTTTTATCACTGTCGGAAGGCTTGTAAAGAATGAACCGGAGTACTAGTATTTTACGTTGCCGACGTTGCAGGAGGTAGGTGATGAACGTTACAAAAGTTAGTTGTTTCCTCATCGATGCCTTAGAACTTAAAATATCCGAGTTTCGATACCTTCTTAAAAGAATAAAGTGGAGTCACGATAATACATTTTACGCTACCGACACTACGGAGGATGTTTGGTTTTGAAGTTCTGACACTTAGTACTTTTCCTCGTCGATGCCTTAGAGTTCAGGTGTTTCGATATCCGACATACGTTAGAATGAATGAAGTCGTGAGGTTAGTACTTTATGTTTCCAATACTACAGAGAATGTTCAGTATTGAGATTCTGCACTTAGTGCTTAGAGCTGCTGATGACCGATATTTTTAAAAGTCTCCCAGGTCCGTAGTTGTTTTTGCGCCCACTGCTGCTGCTACCATCCAAACTTCTCTTCTGATTGACTTAGGTAGTGACTCCCGATAGGGTTTTGTTCTACCGACAGTTTCCACTGAAGTTTATATATAGTGAGGGGAGCATTATTTTATTGTTTATCTGTATTTTAACTTGCCGTTTGCTCCAGTCTTTGTCGTTTGCATCAATTCACGTGCCCAGCTATCCGAACTCGATTCTCTAGCATTGCTACCGTGGAGATTTTGCCATCCCATCGACTACACTACTATTTGCTAGGTAGGTGAACCACGACCTTTTTGTTTTGGTTTTTTATTGGTCGATTTGGAACCATTGGTTTTCTTTCCCTGGTTAGGTTTTATGTGAGTTAGGCTTGTCCGCATAAAGAGATGTTTGTCTTTGCGGTGTGCATGATGTTTTACTTGAGGGTGAAGAGTTTTATCCGTTTGCATTTTTCTTTAGAGGAATATTTTTGAGTCTGCATGATTGTTTGAGCCATTATGGATGCTTTTGATCCAGTGCGAAAGATTACGGCACGGTGCAGACAAGTGTTTCGTTGTCTACACCACCTGTTCTTTTGGTTGTCCATAGCCGCCCAGGGGGTGTTAAACCTTTGCTTGCACTTACCTTTTTCTTGGGACTGCGGAGGTTTTCTATTTTTGATTGGGTTAGGGTTTTTCCAACAGGAAGAGCACTGCGTAGGGTCTAATACTTTTGAGTTTGGGTTTTGAAGACTAGCAGCAAGAATAGTTTGATTCATTATTTTAGTTGACATCAGATTAGTTTGATACGGTTCGAGTGCAGATAAAGGATTGTTTTTTCGACATTATGAAGTTTATAGGAAATGGACTTAGGCAGTTTTAGGATGCAACCTGTAGGATTTTTTCTTTCGCCTTGTTAATTTTTTCATGCATTGAATACTATGTGTAGTTTATTTTTTCGGAATGCATATGGAGGAGGTAAACAAATTGATATACTATTTCTTGTTTATTGTTAAAACACTTTCTGAAAGCTAAATGGGTCTAAGAACATGCTATGATTGTGACAGGGTGATTGTTGTAAAGAAAACATGTTGAAGAGACAAAAGAAAAAGGCTCATGTGGTTGAAAGAGAACCCGAAGTTGAGATCATCACCAAGGTTGAGTATATATATGAAGATACCAAAGATTCCACTGGGGTCAAACTGGAATACAAGTGGGGAGAGATATACAGGATGATTTCCAACCAAAACGTACCTGATGCGGGTTTCGAAGAGCTAACCATTTATGCCAACATTGAGAAATCAGCTCTCATGAAAGTAGCCACAAGACCCGAGTTGTTCCCTTGTTTAGAGGTGATAGGTTGGATTCTGCCTAGGGTAGATGTAACCACTATGATTCAGGAGAATACTGCTAAGCAAGGCTACGCTGCATATAGCCCTGCATACGTCTCTATGGCTTATCATCTTCCTTCCGCCCAGGTTTACTTGATAGAAAGCTGGTTGAAAGAGACAGCTATGGATCTGGTAGAGACAGTTAAAAGAATGATGATACCAGGAAAAAACTTCCGAACTAGACCTTCCAGAGAGTATGATACCTCTACTCTCCATACTCCTTATAGGTTCATTGCACTGATGTTAAATAGGATTTTTGGTAGATCTCACGGGAAGAGCTTCAAGATAGGGTGGATACCGATTATATTTTATGTGGCTACTCAAGGAACCATTTTTAATTGGTCAAACATAGTGTCAAATAGCCTCTCATCATGCATATCCACAGCCTTGGGAGGGGTGTCACAAAAGAAATCAGAGTTCTATATGAGCTCTATCTTGATTGACTGTATATTATGTACTCAGTCTTTTCCAGCCTTGAGATGTAACTGGGAGAGGGACAGAACCAGTGTACACAACATATAGATTGTTATGGGCCCATAAATATTATAGCTATTATAGGGAAATCTGCGAACACTTCATCATGCCCTTCTATGCCCTCATTTTCCTAACTGAATGCAACTGCATGTCTGAGGAAGCATTCAAGGTCATTGAGGAATTTGGAGATTACTATTTGACCAAGGATGGGTTGTATATAAGAATGTATGGTGGTTCCAGATCCCCTTCCCTACTCCCTAAGTATGCCATTGACTATGTACTACACAAAGAGGCATTTAGGCAGATGTATATTGAGGGTGTAGGAAATTTCCTCTTTGAACATAAAAAGGAAACATATCCTACAGTGCCTTTCCTACTTGGCAACTAAAAGTTTTCAAGAGTAAAACAGGCTAAAGAATTTGTTCAGGAGCTGGATCATTTCCATTTTGGTGAAATGAATTTTCACAGGAATGACTCTAGAAATAAATTAGCAGATTACTGCAAGGAAGCGGGAATTAATTTTGAATATACTGATTTTTGGGACAAGGATGAGGCGACATTCAGAAGTGCAAAGAACATAACCTCCCTTAAAAAGAGGTTCAAACAGAAAATAACTACTATGGGTGGAAAGGGCTAGACTTCAAAGAAGACTAAGACATTGGAAGAAGAAGAGGCCAAAAAGAGAGAAGAAGATGCTAGAAGGATAGCACAGGAAACAGAGAACTGACTGAAGAACGAAGAAGAATAAAAGAAGCGATCTACAGAGGAAGCAACAAGAAAGGAAGAGGAGGATAGAAAGAGAAAAGAAGAGGCGGAAATCAAGAAAAATCTAGAAGAAAGTGAAGGTTTGAGATTAATAGGATCTCAAAAGGACCAACAGACTATAGAGAAGGTAGATACACATGGAGGGTAAGATTAAATAGATCAAGGACACGGACAATCTAATCCTGATCCTCCGGAGCCTGCTACATCTTATGGAAGCACACTGGGACAAGCTTCCTTTTCTGGCTTAGATTTGATCCCGTTCATGCCTATATAAGAGGAGGAGGTTCCTGACTTTAGTACTATTTTCTATGATAAGGAGAAGAAAAGGATTGTAAAAAGAACCGAGAAAAAGGTCGAAACTGGAGGACAGCCAGGAAAGATGATAATAGATAAAACATTGGTCTATGGAACAAATACAAACCCAATATTGATAGCAAGAGCTGGGGTGGCATTAACCAGATCAACTGAAGAAAATGTAGACATGCTTATGATGGACCTAGAGCCGTCAAGAAAAAATGCAGCCCAATTGAAGGAAACTTTGAAGAAGGAAAGGGATGAAGGTAAAAAGCTGAAAAGGAAGTATGAAGACATGATGAATGAAGTTAAGACTTCAAGAACAAAATTCCAAACTCTGCAAGTGGACAAGAATGCTTTAGAAATATCCATAGAGAAAACCTAAAAGAATGCTCAGGATAGCTTAGCTGAATTACAAAAGCTACAGTTAGAACATCAAATGTTGAAAACTGAGAGAGATGATCTTTAGGTAGCCTATGAGAATCTAAGTGCAGAGAAGGACAGGGTGCAAAGCAAGGTTGTTGAGTTAGAAATAGAGAACGCTACCACAGATGAAAGATAGAAGCAATATCAAATGCAGGCGGAAGCCTTAGAAGAACGAAACACTTCATTGACAGCATCACTGAAAGATGCTATGGAACAGAAGACAAACATTCAATCTTTGAAAGAACATGTTCTAACTCAAAGAAGGAAGATTCACTGATTACAGATATGCATTGAGGAAGAAAGGTGTAAAATTTTACAAATAGACACCAGATTAGAGGAATTTTTGGACACTACTTCATATTTTTTGGATAGATCTCAAGATATTTTGGAGATTCTAACGGGAAGAATGGTATGGGCAGAAATAAATAAGGAATATCCTGCGGAGTTAGTAGTTAAGGATCAATAGAGTTTAAAACAAGAGTATGATTTATTGGAATTTGTAATTAACGTAGCAGAAGAGTTCAAGAAAACTGTGAAGAGAACAAAGGGTGCATGTGCCAAATACGGCATGAGAGTGCTTGCTACATACAATAGATGCCAGACTTCTGCGGAGAAAATATTGGACGCAATACCAGAACATGAATTGTTTATAGAACATCTACAGAACATATATCAGGAAGACGAGCAAGAGATCCAACAGGTCAAGGACCTAGATGAATGGATTTTAAAGAATGGAGTGGCACATCCAGTGGTAAGTATACATCTACTAGAAGATCAGCTGCGCCTGAGTCTTGCCAGGATAGAAGGGGTAAAGAACCAAGATGCTAAGTATGAGATTAATATCCGATTTCTTGAGACTTATGGATTTGAAGGCATAGCAGCAGAGGCCCATGCATGGAAGAAGTTCATCAACGACCAAGCTGGCCATTCTTCATAAAGTGTTTTGAAAATTTGATTTAAAATGTAATATATTGTATTAATTATGTGCACATGCTACGAGACAAAATTTTGGAAATGAAAGGTTGGGGAAGCTCAAAAGTCATTGAGGGGCAGCCCAAGGGTTTTATTTTTGTATAACTATAGGAGAGTTTAGATGTAGAAAGAACTTTTCCCAGACCCTTTTTGAGAGTGTATTGTAAGAAGAACTATTTCCTTTTACAATAAAGAGTCAGATGTTTCTGCTGGAGAAATTTTTGTGGAATGTTTCAAATGTTTTGCTATGGACCAGTTGAATGCGAACTATTTCATTTTCAGCTTATTTCCATTAACTGTGAGATCTTTCTAACTCATCGAATTTCTTTTCATGTTATGAATGTACTCTGGTTTATTATGTGAAATTTCCACTTTGAGTAATGAAGGTTGTAATTAACAATAAGCTATCTTGTTGTTTATATTCTTATTGATGTTCATGTGTTCTGAAACAATTAACAGCTATCTCTGATCTTTCTTAATGCATGCACTGGAATACATTACTCACCATTAATGATAGTTTTGCTCCCTAGGGATAGGTTAATAAGTATTAGTTAGTTTCTTACTGTTTGTCATTTAGATGCGAGAGAGGTAAGATGAGAGGTAAGAACCCGCGCATCACATTGTGACCCTCCTCATTATCTCTATCGTTTGCATTTTATTTAGGCACTTACACATCATACCTTAAACACAAAAAAACTAAAAATATACACGGTGGACGGGGCCGTAACCGGTAAAACACTTTAATTGTTACTTGACCTATGGTATCCGGACCATAAACCGGACGGATTCCCCATACCAAATAGTAACGGGCTAATTGGGAATGTTTATTGGGGAGAATCCCTAACTGTTGTTACCTATGATTTTCCAGGCCTCAACAAGTGTACAACCCCTTGGGGTCGTAGTAATTCAATTGGTCAATTTTGATGAACTTCCCTTCATGAGGGATCATCATGAACCAAAAAACTAATGAAGTGACAAATTCCATAGCGTACATATAGCTATGACCAAGGAGGAGGTTATAATGAAGTTGAGAATTGACGACCCTGGTGGCGATAAAGATTGTTTTGCAGGATAAATAAATAGGTACATTCAGGAGAAGTACTTGTGGTTGGGAAACACAACGATCATAAGCACATAATGTAGTGTTGGATGGCTCTAACTTGGGTGACCCAATCTTCTACCATACGAAGGTGGAAATCACACATATAGAGGTGCCCTCATCGATGATAAATTGATGGATGGATAAGTTTTGGATCATCAAATGGATATGGAATGTGATGGATGAAGGAATCCTAGGCTCTAACTGGTCCATTAAACATGAATCGGTCAGATCAATGGAACCCAAGAAAGAGAGTAAGGCTTTATGTTGTGTGGGGAAGTTTTGGAGCACCTTCAAAGTTGGCATGGAAACAATGGATTGTACAAAGTCGTCCACAATGTTGTAGTTTGGATTGACTCGAGCATTGGGATTGTTTGTTATGCGACGTATAGGGAAGTTGGGAACTTTGGGGTTTCCATCGATAGGAGGTCTAGGTAGCTGCAGAGACTAGTCCACAAGGGTGGATTCAATGGCCTCATCGATGGGAATAATATCGATAACTGAAATGTATTAGTTGCATTTGGTCTAAAGGTTGATTTCAGAAGACATCATGAAAAGGTGTTGGAACTCTGAGTCAAGGGGATGACTCCAATAATATGCATACTTCACTATAGGTTGTGTTGTGACCACCCCTTGAGTGGGTAAAGGTTTTCGCAACACCATGGGAGGTTCAGGTAGCTGGGGTGGGTTAGGATACACCTAAGAGACTGTGATTTCATCTCTATAGTTGGAATCATCCCAAATATGATGAGATTTAGCTAAATGAAGGCAATGATCTGTGTATTATTCGTAGACATTACAAAAGGAACATAGATGGTTAGTATGTAATTGTGGGTTATTTCCTTGCTTGGGTGGTTGGTTGGGGTCCTAGTTGGAAATATTAGCTCTATTATTGCCTCGGGGGTTAGGAGGTGGTTTCCCCCCTCCATGGTTTTTCCCTCATCTATGATTAGGTTTCCCTTGTTTGTTATTGGGAGATATTTGAGTTTGGGTCTCGTTCTGTTCGGAATAAACCTATGCTTATAGAATGGGAGGATCTAGAGGTGTGGTTTGTACCAGAGATACTAGAGATGGTCTAGGATAATAAGGCCGAGGGTCATCGTATGCGAGTCCTTGGTAGGTTGTTCCATGGATGTGAGAGTTAGGGGTCGAACGCACATAAGAGGGTACCCCTTTATAATGAGATGTTGCATGCAATAGGTCAAGGCCACAACCTGGTGAGGGAAATAGGTCCATTGGAGGCTGCACAACACTATGGGTGTTGTCATACACAAGAATTTTTATGGGGGGTAAAGGTGCATATGGTTTGATGACGGAGGCGATAGTGCCAATGACACTATATGCAACATGGGATGCCCTTGGTGGATAATTTTGAGAGGATTATCCATGAGGGGAATAAGGAAGGATGGTGTAC
Source organism: Pseudotsuga menziesii (assembly GCA_001517045.1). NCBI lineage: Eukaryota > Viridiplantae > Streptophyta > Pinopsida > Pinales > Pinaceae > Pseudotsuga > Pseudotsuga menziesii. The sequence continues at coordinate 44,402 of LPNX010407146.1, read as the reverse complement.
AGGTTACCAGACTGTGTGTAAATAAGTTCAAACTAATAGGTTTTGAGGATATCCTCTTCCTAGGTCTCCAGGCATTCATAGGACACCTCCTTTACAATTACATGGATAAAGGTATTCAGGAATGAATCCAGAAAGATTTGGTCATCAATTTTGATCTTACACAAACTACATCGCATATGCCACACATGAATGTGGTTCATGATGTGGGTAGTGATATTATGTCTACAAGAGAGAAGGATTTCAACTCCAGCATCATAGAAAATTGGTAACTAGAATAATTGGAGGAAGATGGAGACTAGGGACGCAAATGTAGGATGCACTCCATGGGGTTGGTCGATGTACCAAATAGTTGTAGTAGCAGTAAAGGTTCTCTATAAAAAGTGTAATCTACTAGAATCATCCACTGTGAAGTTGGAGGAACACCATAAGTGGAAGGACATAGTGTGGTTCTGGGGGTATTCCCCAACCTTCCATTGAAACTTGGGGATGTATGAGGGGAGTTTGGTGGGAATCAGAGGATAGTATGGATCATGGAGGATCATATCATTAGTCAATCGAGCCAAATTAGGGAGGTTGAGAGGGTATTTTTTAAGGATTCTAATATTATACTTAAGTATAGTATTCTAGGGAATTGTTTTGGATTGAAAAAATCATGTTTATAGATAGGTAGGCGAATATTAAATATGAAACATACAATTAACACTGAAATGTGTAAATTTTGGCGAATATTATGATAAAAAAACATACTTTCTATAAGTATAGGAGATATTAGAGACTAAAAATGACCAAATAACGAGTTTATTTTTTGAAAAAAAACCAAAAAATAGCCAATTGGCGAAATTTCACCCCTAAAAATTACCCTAGTTGAGAGTATCCATGAATGGAAGATTCACATACATGGGAGATTTGAACGGAGGAAAATTCGGGGGAGGGTTCCCCATAGGGGGGTTCTCGGTGGGTGTATTTCCCAGTGGGGGGTCCGTAATAGGGAGATTCCTAGTAGGTGAGTTCCCAATAGGAGGGTTTCTGGTAGGAGGGTCACCGGTAGCAATATTTTCAAACAAGTGATGCCACCCACTAGACCCACCTCCAACTACGCCTCCATAAAAGGGGTTGGGGCTATTGCCACTAGATGAGGAAATATGAGCAACCATCGGGTTGTGCATGGGTGAGTGTGCAAGTGAATCTAATTGAGACGAATCAAATTCAAACTCAAATGTCTTAGTAAGTGGTTCTGGAGACAACGAAGTGTGTCAAACTGGTGTATGGGGGTTGCAGTCTAAGAAGTCGTTCGAAGGTGACTAGCACTGAAGACTATGAGAGTACCTCGAAGGATAAATAATTTCATATGCATGAATTCTAAATAGGTATGGTTTGTATCATGAAAATAAGCATAAAAATCCCAATGCAACCGAGTGTTCAAGAGGATAGCTCTCAACAAAGAAAGGTGCTTAGGCCAACAGGATAAAAAATCCTAATCCAATCAAGTGTGCAAGAGGAGATTTGTCAACAAAGAGGAACCCATGACAACAAAAAGCTCAAAAAACCTAATACAACCAATTTTTACATCAAGTGAGTGGAAAAAAAGTGACCACAAATCCAACAAGCAACACTCCTATAAAAAAATGACCTGCTAGCCTATCAAATAAGGGATCATGCAAACACTTAACTAAAAGATGGAATTCATCAAAAAGCATTTCCTTTGTAGGGTCATGAAATCCCTAGTTAAACAAAAAGATATGGAAGACCAATAAGGATCAGGGATATTTCCCCACCGAAGGGGATCCTGGGGTAAAAGCATCCTAAAGAATGGATCTAGGCTACCTCATTTGGGACACGTCAATAATTTGGATGATCTATAGTACTATATGGGGATGGTGCACCACCCAACCATTTGGTTCTAGTATAGTTGATTTCCCTCCTAAGGGAGAGGCTCACCTCTCAAGTTGGATTCAATTTATGTCCTAAGTACTAAAGGATTTTGGTACCCTATAAGGAAAACTTATATGTCTCATATGTAAGTGACAAAGGGGAATTATTTGGATGCCTAGGGTCTATTGTCCTACCTAACTGCCAAATTCTATTTTGTTCATCAATTGAGGTTAGTGTGTATTGAGTTAGGGTAAATTTTAAGGCTCAACTTGGGTTTATGAACCAAGCATGTAATATTTAAGGTGTGGGGTATGTGCAGTACATGTGGTGTGCACCCATATATATAATTGAAAAAGAAATGTTGGATATAACTAAAAAAAAAGCAAAGAAATTAATGGAATCTGTTCTTTTCGATTTTGTTTCAAATAATATCAAACATTTAGTTTTCGATAAAAGAAATCAATGATTTTTATGCACACAACTTCATGAAATCAAAGATATGCAACCTTAAATAAATCTATATGCCTTTCATGATATGCAACAAGTAATCAAAACTAAAATGTTCTCTACTACAAAAATGTTACAAAAGCATATCTAAATGATGCTAAAACAAGCAAAACGTCTACAATCAGAACAGGAAAGGGACTGCAAACAAAGGTATGCAAAAACCAGAGCAATTTGCAAAGGGAAGGGGTTGAAAAACAACTAAAAAGGTAAAAAAACAGTCATAGGTGGCACCTATCACAGTAACAAAGGTGATCTGGAAGTCATAGATCTTTAAAATAGATGGGATTGAGGTAGACATATTTTGAAACTACCTAGGTAACTCTTATCGGACCACAAGGGGTGACTAGGTCACTCTCTCTAAGAAAAACTAGGTGTTTGGTTCACTCCAAACTTAGAAATAGATGCAACCTAGCCTAAGGGAGGAAAGTCGCTCCTATCAGGCCATAAGGGGTGACTAGCTCATTCTCTTTCAACAAAACTAGGCGGTTGGGTCACTCCAAAATGAGAAACACGGGAAACCTGGCCTGAGGGAGGAAAGTCACTCCTATTAGGCCAGAAGGGGCGACTGGGTCACTCTCTCTAGGTAAAACTAGCCAACTAGGTTGCTCTCTCTAGGTAAAACTAGGCGACTGAGTCTCTCCAAACTGAGAAGTAGAGATGACTTGGATTGAGGGAGGCAAGTCACTCCTATCGGCCACAAGGGGCAACTCAATCACTCTCTTCGGGAAAATATGTGTGACTAGGTTGATCAATAGAGGAATACATGTATGACCTAAACTGTAGGATTTAGGTCTCCCTTATCATGCTGCTGGGGGAAACTGGGCCACTCACTCCAAGAAGAATTGGGCAACTAGGTTGCTCGGACTGGCCAAACAGGTGTGACCCCAACCAGAAAGAAAAAATAAATGAAAATATGGCGTCAACAGGACGAGACTAACAGGTTTACTCAAATTTTAAGGTGCGAACCTGACAATATAGAACATACAACCTAAAAATATATTTCAATAACCCCAAAAAACTAAAAATAAGAAGGAAGAAAAACTATAAAATGTGGTCAAACAAAACCGAAGATCAATCGTAATTGAACCTAGTATGGTCACCAAAATTGTTGCTAGTGTTTTCACACTAGCATGTGTCAAAAGACACTTATTAAGACTTACTGAAATATTAGTAGTAGTTCAAAATGGTAATGCATATCTTCACTAAAACCCAATAAATAACAACTAAATAAAATTTAAACTACTTGAAGCAAGTGCATGGAAAACAAATATAAACTAATATTTTCTCAATCGTTCACAAGCAAAGGGAAAGGGAAATAATAGTTTTCATTATTATTGTGTAAAAAATGGTGTGTACAATAGACCAATATATACCTTAGAATGGTGTCAATGGGGTTCGTTACAGTTGTCTGAACTAGAAGGTCCTTCGTCTCCAAGCATTTTTAGTTGCTCTCCAATCACACATAACTAGGTAGGGAAATATATACAATGGGTGAAACAAGAATGCACACAAGTGGGATTCAATGGTTTCAGTAGAAAGTTTGGCAGAGTTATGGTAAGGTAGAAAATGTAGAAAATGTGTAAAATGGGGGGCCTTCACCATTATTTTATAGGAAAAATTTGGCCTAGGTTTTTTTCCCATGGTATTAGGCAAACCTTGGTATTGGCTAGTGGTATTGTGTGGCATTTAGTGTTTTCCCTCTTTTTGACTTTTTGAATGTTTTTTCCTCTTTTTGCATATTTGGGGGATTTATCCTTATTTTGGGGGATTTTCCTTCTTTTTAGGGGAAATATGCAACATTTCCCTATTTTATGGAAACATAAATAATAATTATGGGCCAATTTGGTCTTAGACTTTAGCATTTTTGGGTAAGTGGAGGTGTAATGTGGGAAAACGAAGAAAGGGACGATGTATCTAGGGAATGAGCCTGATGTGCAACATTTTGGTGTTAACAACCACTAACCTAATGAAGGATCTCTAGAAAATATATATCCTAATACTGCCATTCATCAGTGAGTTTGAAGAAGACCAAAGATGAAATGTCTTATGTAAGTGGCAAGGTCTTCACCAACTTTCCCTTCAAACTTAGAGATTTCTAAAGGTAACTTAGTTAGAATTGGGGGGTAGTTAGGATTATGCATTACTAGAACATTTGTTAGCTTCATAGATTCAAGAAAATCAAAATTACAAGGAAGAATCATTTTGAGCGAATGAAATCTAACTCCCTGGAGCATATCCTAACAATTGGTTGTTGTTAACAAAACAATTAACTAGAGTATAACCGATACTAAGAATTAAAGGAGAATTCATCTGGGTACCAGGGTGTTAAGGATAATCAGCTGGAATCTAAACATACGGTGAGAAGGCCTCGCTCATCATGCCTACCATTTTGATGAAAGACATGCTTCCTTGAGGCTATAGATGGAATCAATGTGGGAATATGTCCTCCTCCAAATGGAAACACACTTAAGGGGATATAATAACTTACTACATACATGCTAACATTGGGAAAAGTAGGAGGGTTACTAGTAGCTACATGAGGTATTCCAACAGACATCATTCTAAAGTAAAAAATTTTGCTACCTTGAGGGACAACTGATGAGGTCCTAGCTACACTTTTGGGATATATAACAAATGTGAAAGACCGTCCCTGACATACTGCAAAAGTGGATGGAAACATGATCGTACTCAAGATGCTTGAAATTATCGAATTGAATCCTCACATAGGAGCGTTATAAATAGGGGTATGGGTTGCCACCAACTCTTGAACTCCCATTGGTGTTGTTCATATTATCTCACTAGTAAAAGGGATTCAAGTGTGTAACTTAAGCTTAATTTCCGCAGCTATGCTTGTTAATGAATGATGGTATCTAAGATTCAGTGAAGGGTGGGTTAAAATTTACAAGAGTTGCTAGGTTTGTCAGGTCCTCGATCTAAACAAGACCAAGATATTCTTGAAGAGGAGGGGACGGGACCCTTCCATGCATAGATACTTGGCCATCTATACCTTTCAAGTACCCTTCTTTTGATACCTCATCAAATATGATATTTTATTTCAATATATATTCCATCATGTGATTGTTGGAAAACTCTCAGTTGTGTTCATCTAACCTTGGGGACGTGAGAGTTGGGGTTATCTATCCTTCACCTCTTCGGAGGAAACTCCATTCTCTCTGGTGAGAAACCTCTAGTTCTTATGGAACTATGGAGATATTGATATTCCACCTTGACTTAGATACTGTTAATCCAAAGAAATCCTAAATTCTAATGTGTAACTCAACCACACTCAACTAAAATATTTCTAGAATATTTAATAAGTAACGACACTTTCCAAAGGGTTGGTCTAGGTGGGTAGGACCTGGAGAAAAATTAGTGAAGAATTGAAAATGGGATTTATGAAAGTCAACGTGGGATTATGAGGGCCCAATTCCAACCCACAAATGTGCGAGACATAGTTATTATAACCCTCACACAACAATCACATGTTGAGCCCTCAACAACTCCAAGTAATTTTTTATCTAAATATTTTATTTTCGTAACTAATAAATGAGAACATTTGAAGATTGGCTTGTTTTTATTGATTATATACTTGATTATTTTGTTTATACTAATATTTGAAGCTTTTCGTGGTCAAGTCAGTTCACAATGCAAATTTGATTTATTGTGTTTGCATTTATCACATCACATGCATCATAAGATTTTGCTCTAGAATTCTAGGATTTGTATAGCTCTACCTTGTGTGAAAGGATTCTCTCAGACTTTACTAGCTCATTCAAGCATTCATAGGTCACTAGTTGACTTAGAAATGGGTTTCATAGATGAATCGACATTTCACCAGGTGTTGGGCATAAAGTGATTCAAGGGCCCAACTAACCTCGTTTGGGAATTGAAATCTCTTGGTTGCTAATGGATGGTGCTAATTTCAGTTATCACATGGAAAGTATGCATAACATAAATTCCAAGGGATTTAAAATTAGTGAATTTGAGTAAATCAGTCGCAAGAACAAGGCCTAGGCTTCCATTAAAAATGATTCCACTCATAATTTTGGGGAGCATTCAAAGTGATTTTTTCACCAACAAATTAGGCCAACTTTATAGTTTGTTTCATTTTAAACACAACGCAATTGACAAAATTCAAATTCAAGCTCCAGAAGTACATCAATGTCTATTGAATATTTCCCATCGATTCTCGTGACTTATAAATCTATCCCCCATCACAAATTAAAATTTTAAGTCATTAATTGAAGCTAAAAGAGATATCATATTGGAGATATAAATTAGGTCATCGACATGATATCTCCTAGATAATAACTAAGGTGTCAATGAGAAATGGAGCACAAATTTCCTAAGTTAAAATTTAAGTGGATGACATTTGTAGAGACCCATCACTTGGTTAAATTCTAAGTTTTCAAATAACGAAGGACAAGGCATATCACCAAGATAAAAATTAGAGCGACAAAGGGCATCGCTCCTATTATCACTCAGAAATTTCTTTGGGTTGTATCAAAGAAACCACAAGGTAACCACAAACCAAGCTTTATGGATGGAATTTTCCCCTTCCAACCTAGGGATGGATCTCTCCTACAACTTAGTCACTCAAGGTCACTAGAGCAGCTGGTTTTTTGATCAATAATAGTGGCTAGATATTTCGTGAAAAATGATTTCAAATTTCATTATGCTTGAGAGGATAAGAGCATACCATTGGGCATGGAGTCAAGGGATAAAGATAAGTCAAAGAGAACAATATTGGTTATTGAGCAGTTCTGAAGCAAGGGAAAGATAGTTAATGCTTTCTTGTTATTACTATTGTTGTAGTATGATGGAAGAATGAAGATAAACAATCCAACAATCATGAAGTATCAAATGAGGATGAATTTCATCGTTAACTTTTCGATAAAAAGAAATGGAATGTTTAATTGTTACAATTCAAAGCATATATCATAAATTCTGAACCATTTTTTCCAATTAAACATTTTAGGACTAAACACATAAAAGAGCAACTGTAGTAAGGAAAAACATTAACAAAAAGGAATCACATCACCAGAAACATCAACAAATGAATCCCTTGAGAGAAATAGATTTGTACTTCTTCATTGATCATTTAGCATCAGGATCAAACCACTACAAAAGATAGGTCTTTTTATTCCCTTTTGGAACCCCTAATAATTTACAAAACATTGTTTAAATACAAACTACATGCTCAAGCTGTTACTAGATTCAAGGAACAAAAAACTAACTTCTAGGAAATAAAACTAATTAATATTCTAAAAATAAACCAAATATGGAATGGTTGCACATTGTCTCAAGTTTTTGAGTAGCTAGAGGAACTTGATGATCTTCCATCTGTTGATTTCAGGTCTTGAAGTTGCCACTTGTCTTCTATCTTCCAAGTGTTTCAGAGACGAGCTTATGTATGTTAATTTAGTACATAAAAATATGGGTATGTCTGCCATCTTGAATTAGTTGTCCTTTGACTATTAATTCCATTTCTAGAATGATGAATCTTGTCTACAATTGTTGCCTTGAAATCTGGAAATATATCTCCATATGATTTTATGCCTCAAATCTTTGCACAAAATATGCTTTCTATGCAAATCTAGAAATATATTTTTGAATCAAGTATGATTTTCCATATCCACCTCATAAATATTGAGGAACAAAATATTTCACAAATTAATTCACAAAGTTTCTGGTATCTTCTAAAAATATCCATTAAAATCAATTCCATCCTTGGTTTTAGAAAACAAGATCTTCCATTAGAAACCATGTCTTGTAATGCTTCTCTAGTTTTGCATTGAATTTAATTGCTTATAGATTTCATAAAATGAAATTCAAAAACAATTTCCTCAAATAAATGAAAATTCATAAACAATTTTCATTTCCCTGTGAAAACCACCCACTACTTTTGAATAACATATCTTGTTTTTCCTATGGATATATTAATGAATATTTGAAATTCACAAATATATTTATTGTAAAATAATTTACAATAAAACCATTTATTGTTTCGTGAATCCCAAAGTTCATAAATATAATTGTAACTTTTTTAATGAAAACCATATTTTAGTGGTTTTGGATTTGGAAAAAGTGCATTCGGGAGGGATCAATATTATAACAGAAGGTTTTAAACATTGGGAAAAAAATATTATTTCGCGGACATAATACTTTATTCTGTTGAGCTCAAGAGTGGTTTGGAAAAGTGGTCTAGCTCCCACCAGAATAAATATGAGAGTGACACGTGGTAAAAAGTGAAAACCATTGTAAAATTCTGATCCACCCTTAATTCATTAACCATCGAACCATTTCTCTCACCATAATAGATGTCTACCCTTTATTCCAATTTTTGACTTTTTCAAGTATTAATTATTCGTTGAGATTGCCAAAACTATATTACTTTGGATATAAATATTAATATAAATATTTAAATATACAATATTTATATTAATAATAAAAAAATTATTTGTTTTCCATAATTTTGGAGGCCCAACCATTATTTTGGTCATTGGCTAAATATAGAAATTTCTACTCAGCTAAATATAGAAATTTTCTCCATTAGCTCTTTTTTTTAACAGAAACTTGAAAGTAAAATATATTAAAAGGGTTGTGTAGAAGCATTCAGTACATAGCTAGAGAAACTGATAGATGAAAACTGAAAGAGAGTATCTACAACTGCCGCGGGCCAAAAACATAGCCTTATAATGTCGTTATGGTAATTCCTACTACGTATTATAACATAAGTAGTATAGATTTGAATGAACTGCTGATTTAAGACTACACAAAAAAACATTTACTAGAAGGGAGAAGTCATTTCGGTTTGCTTGGGAACCCCACAGGCTGGGTGATAGAAATTTCATCAATTTGTTGAGCAGCTTCTCCATGATTGTCTTGACAGTGGGTACATTGATTCATCTGCACTAGTTTCTTGAGGTCTTCCTGAGTGTGGTCCATTGTGCCCATCAAATATCTGAGATCCTTGTTGTGGTCTTCGATGCGAGAATCGTGGAAGCTAGTTTGATAAGAGACGTGGTGCACATCTGAAACCAATTGCTTGACGTCGGACGCCATTTCCCTATTGTTTGTAATTCCCACTACTACGAAGTCTGTGAGTCTACGAATGTTTTTCTTCAGGTTATCGAGTCCCTCCTTTACACCACACTGCCCCGAATCCAAGCCTCTATAATCCATGCTAACGAACTAGGAATAAATGCTACCAAAGGGATCCCTTGGAATCGCCTCAACATGGGAGGCCCATAACCAATTAACAAAATCTTCAATATTCAATCGAGAGAAGGCCAATTCCACTAAAACCATAGAGGGATTTGTCACCAAGAGTTCAGCCTCTAAAGAAAACGCAGTCGCAGAACTTGTTGGAATGGTAAAGAAGGAGCTAAGGAGCTCTTCTATATTGCCAGGATGCTCCCAAAGTATATGTTGTGGTAGAGGGGAGGCCATAGGATACAGGACAATGGAATGTTGTGAAAAACACCAGAGCGGCAAAGGATACAGTCTTGCAAAACCAGGAGGGAGTAGCTCAACACCATCTAAAGAGAACACCGAATGCAAAGGAGGAGGGAGGAGGGTGTTCAAAACCCAGCGAGATATCATGGCTCGTGTGGAGGGGATGGTTTCCGAGGGGGAGAAGGACGGGAAATGAAGGATGGAGAGGACGAGAGAAAGGGGGGAGGATGGATAATTAAGGAGGGAGGGAGCAGGGGGCCACACGTCTAGGAGATGGCTACGTGGGCTGCCAAGGAGGGGCACAAGGGCCAAGGTGATGGGACAAGAAAGCGCCATCGCGGTGAGGTCGAACATAGGTAGGGGGAGGAGACTTAGGCCTATATTAGGGGATGAATTTATAAGAATGATCAATACTATTGAGTGACATGGAGCCTTGGGGGAGGGAGGCTCCTTTTTTGGCTAAGTTGTCAGCAAAAGCATTGTTCAATCTTAGGATATGGTAGAAGGAGGTGTTGGGGGTATAGGTAATTGAGAGATCCTATCGTAGTACTTCCTACAGTTTATGGAGCCAGTGGAATAACCTAATCGGATCTTCAAGATGACATGGCGAGAGTCCCTGAATACAAGAAGGCTTGAAAAGGTTCCCCGATCTACCATTTCCAGGCCTTGAAGAAGTGCTAGCCATTCTGCCTCATTGTTGGTCTTATGTCCCAAGCCCCAAGCAAAAGTCTTTACTGTTTGTCCTTCAGGGTCAGGATGACCCCTCCTGCACATGCCTCCCCAAATTTTCTCCACTAGCTCTTGGTGATAGCCTTAGGTCCCATTGTAAACCTTGATCCTTTGAGTTACCCCCTTTTCAAGCATTTGGTAATTTCATAATAGTTGAAAGCTAATATAAAAATTCATATGTGATAACATTTGCTCCAATGGGGATGTTATCCTCCCTCTGAGGTAGCAAAGAACCTGTAGGCCAAGTGACTGGTCCATTGAACTGTTCCAAAACCTTAATTTGTAACCCATTCCAAACTTTGAAAACTTTGCACCCTTATGTAAACCCAAACTGCAAACTAAAATTTGTACTAAAAATCAACTGTTGAAAACCAAAACAAAACTATTACATCCTTTGTACAAGCTAAAAATTCAAAATAAAACCAAATTTCTCACTGCTAAAATCAAACTGAAACTACAAACCAAACTGAAAAGGATGATTGATATTCAATATTATTGCATACACTCCTACTCTAACATGCTAAAACAACTGCAAAATCATGTGACAACAAAGATCCAATGCATCCAATTAAGAAAGTGGCAACTTAACTGATTTCTGCTTTTACTTTCTTCAAGCATAATGAAAAATATGAAAGATAACAACTCAACACAACATCTGAAAATATCTCCATTGTTTATGAACACCATCAAATCTGTAACACACCTAGAACTGAAAAATAAATATTTTTATTTATTTCATAAAACATTATGTTAAATTTATTGTAATTTTTTTTATGACAAAGTTGGTTAAGCATGGCTGTAAATGAAGATTTATTTATTTTAATAATTAAATAGAAGAGATACCTATCCAAAGGATACTATTGAATGAGTGTTCACTGATCCACTAGGAGGAATGAGCAGCTGTAGGAGGCTGGTTGACAAGTGGCAGCACTAGCATTTCACTTTCTCGTTGTTGCAGGAAGCAAAATCTTTAAAATTGTGGTCATGTTCCGTGAGAGGGGGAACTGAGAAGGTGGATCATTTAATTCCAAAACTGACCCAAAGACCTAGGAAATATTATAAATACCATCAAATTGAGAAGGAGGCTCACTACATTCTATTTTTCCAAGTGAATGAACCTTGTGACTGCTGCAAACTGAAAAGTCAGGCACACAAGGAATTTGATGAGGGGATAGCTAAAGTGGAATTGTTGAGTTAAGTATGCTACTGAGTGTTATATTGAAGCAAGTTATGTGTGTGCTATTATCCAGTGATCTTCGTCCCAGTGGTTCAATGAACATGCTTGGGGGTCCTAAGAAAGTAATCTTGGTTGCTTCAGGAGACAATTGGGTGGAACCGTCTCCTTTGGTTGTTTGTCCCCCTTCTACAAATTATCCAGGTTCTAATTGTTTGTTATTTATCTATGATCTAAACTTTATATCTGTAATTTGTTTATAAGTAGGCTTAGTATCTACAGATTTTTAATGCAAATTCTTCTATATTTATCTAAGAAAGGAAAGTTGTAATTTAGGTAGTTGAAGTTATCGTATATGGTTATTGATCGAACTTTACTGTTAGGATAATCCTTAACTTTAAATGATGCTTTTAATTTCCTTTGAATATTAATTTAGTTACTCTTATTTCTACTATATTGTTATTATCTGTGTTAACTTTCCACTAGTTTTAGGTTTAAAGAATAAAACATATATCGAATCATGACTAGAAAAAACCCTACAAAAGATTATTACAGAGGTTATTAGCATATATATCTATATTACCTTTAAATAATCTAAATAGTGCTAACTTTAAATAAATCAAGGGTTTTGAATCTGTAACCTCGAGAGATAGAGGATACACCTAAGTATATATATATTATAAGGTTTTACAAAACACAATACATCTAAGTATATATATATATATTATAAGGTTTTACAAAACACAAGCCAAAACTTCAAACTAAAACTAGACAAAGAATCTCTTAAACATCCTTACGACCTCACTTTATTTTTCAAAGGTGTTTAACTCAAATTTTCAAACATAACTAGTATGCCTATGGCCTCATGGCCTAAAACCCTAATTACAGTGAGGGTAAACAAAGATTCATTTAAATTAGTAATTAAAACAGGTTTAGGGTTTCAATCTTGTGAAGGATTTCAGTTAAATAGAGTTACATAATAAGGGATTTATGGCCCAACCAATTACAAATTGTAAATAAAAATACTAAATTGAGATCATTGACAGGTCGTAGCTCTAGTTATAGGCTGAAGGTCGTTTTAGTATTACCAACTGCAATTTATTTGTTAAATCTACAAGAGAATTCACAGCATCCTTAGGGATTAATTTAATCACTATAAAACAGTAACATCCATTTAAAAACCTGAATTGAATTGACAGCGACCTCACGACCTTTCTCAATCTAATATGAGACAGAGTAATGGCCTTAAGGACCAAATATTTTTCTTAACAACAGAACACTCACAACCTTTATTCTCATTAAGAAACAAAAACGAAACTAAGTAAAAGCCTCACGGCTATAATAATGCTTAGAATGCAGCTAAAACACTGCTAATCAAAACATGATATTACATCAACACAAGGCCTCACGGGTTTCTCAATAAGAAATAAAATCTTTACATATGGAGAGACAATGGTAAACATATTCAATACACCATCTAATCGAACTTTAAATACTATCATAGCTTCAAGTTAAGCTTTTATTGCACGGTCATTTCAAATCCATGAGTCTTCAGAGTTTGAAAGCATAAATGCCTCACAGCTACCAAAGAGAATTTACCACTTTCATGCCAAAAGACCAGCGCAGAGATGGGTTCCCAACCCATATCAAGAAAAACACAGAGATAGAGTTCAAGACAAAACTGTAAGTGATAGAACCACCGAAACCACATTGCCACTATGAGCAATAGTGCAGGTACAAGTCTTACCAGACATAGATTTTGTCTTCAAGGAGTTGATCCTTAGTTTTCCTGAAACAACGAACTTGACCAAAACTCCTACATAACAAAAGATGGAGGTAAATTTTTCCTTCATTCATAAGAAGTCATATATATGTATATGTGTGTGTGTGTGTGTGTCCTTGCCCAACTTGAAACCATGAAAAGAGGACAACAAATATTTTTGGGTTTACCTTGAAAGAGGTGATAAAACTGCAGCAAGTTGGTTTCTTAAAGACCAGGTTCAATGCTCTCGTGGTAAGGTATACTGAACATATAGAAGGAGAGGCCAAGATCATACTGTTAACGCCAAGAGATCACAGGACGATGCCAACCCTAAGGCCAAGAGCCGAAGGCACTCCCTCAAGACAGAACACAACAATACAATCCAAAAATGAAAAATCAAACCGAGTTAAACCCTTAGGTTTTACGACAAGACGTTTATGCATTACAGCTGGAGGCCGTAGGATCGTCTCTTGGGTCATTAAATGATAGTGTTTGATATCCATATTAAACCAATTCTAATGTTCCTTAACCTGTCAATTTTTTACCTTACACCTTTAAACCTTTTTACCATTTTGTGTGTTCCTTTATATGCTTAATGTTTTGGTTAGGGTGGGCTTTCTTGTTTTAGAGATAATTTGCTTATAGGTATAGATTGACCACTTTTACTATGCATAGTATCTCGGGAGTAGCACTAGGAATGCATGAATCCTCTCTAGAGTACCTGCAATAGAATATATGGTTTTATGTGTTATCTCTAGGGCTAAGTAAGACCATAACCAATCACTCAAAGCTCTTAGAGAAGTTAACAAATGTCCTAAAAGGGTAAAATTAATAAGCATGCTAACTATAACTGATGGAAAATAAAATATGGTGATTCCTTTCATACTTAATGTAAAGTAAGTGGTGTTTTCACAACAATGAATCACGTAATAATGTTGGAGTAAAGAACGTTTATGAACATTGGTTTTCAATGCTAAACAAAATTGAATTTTAGTCGTAAATATGTTAAGCACCAATGAATTAATTATGGTTACAGCTGCAATTAATACTGGTATACTTTTTTTTTAACTTGTGAAACTAGGAGATATTTCAAAATCCAATTCTACTGATGAGTCCAATAGATTTGCAAAAGGATCCTCGAGAACATGAACATTTACATATTGGGGAGCAAAAGGAAAAATACAAGTTTCATCCTTTACTACTTTTTGTTGTTGTTTTATAAAGTCAATTTCATGATCACTTTCAAAATAAATGACAACAATTTGTTCTTTCTTATCATTCACATCATCTACATCATAAAAAGAATTTGTATGTTCTTGAACAACAACATCTAACTCATGTGCATGATGAATATCCAAAGATATTTCTCTATTCAATTCAACAAGAACCTCATTTTGATCTTCACAAGTTTGTTCTTGAAACAAAAACTCAGAAAATGAACAATTTGAATAAACATATGAATGATTATCCTCATACTCTTGATCACATAAAGACTGGAAAGGCCGTTGCAAATTTTCATCAAACTCATCTAATGGAACATGATTGCTATTAATTGGCTCACTGCTTTTATAAAAATCACCTTCATCTTCATAAGGATTCAACACCATAATCTAATTTTCAAAGTTTCCCTCAAACTCTAATTCATAAGTGTTACTTGTAAAGGCTAAATCTTCTTTTAAAGTGTGCTCATTTGAGTTTCCATACATGTAATTTCAAAACTATGAATTTGATAAGATTCTTCTTTGAATAAAGACCCAAGAAATGAAAGGGTTGAGGAAAAATTTGGCTGACAATCCTGATCATTCGCTAGGTATGTTGAAATTTCTAAATATTGTTGAATCACCACATCAGATTCATAGGAAAGAATATAAATTTGATCACTAAGGTGTTGATTTTCTTCATTTACAATGAAGAGAGAGACTATTCCCTGCTGAATTTTTTCTTGAATATTATGGAAACTACCCTCTAAAATTTCTTCTTGATGTAGAAAATAATATTCATAAAACTCTTTAATTTCTTCATTCATTAATTCTTCATCACCATAATCAGTTTCCATGTATTGAATGAAGTTTTCAAAATTTACTTGACAACATTTTTCAAGTAGTGATAAAGATGGGTAACTTTCCTTATAATTTTCATAGAATGTTGAATGAAAATATTCCAAGGAATACAAACTAGCAATTGGTAACTTTCAATATCACGATCTTGCATTTTCTTCTAATGTTACCATAAATACTTTCATCTGGAAGTATTCATGAAATTCAACCCTTAATTTATGTATGTGCATATGAAACTTAACCAAATGAAGAGCAACAACATCTCCTTCCTAATCTCTGAATTTTGGAAAAAAATGTATGTCAATCTATACGAGGAAGGTGATTTGGAAAGCCAAGAATATGAGCACGATTCATAGAAGCATAGCTTGTAGATTTTGAATCCATCTTGAGACAATGGAGTCGCTAGTGAAACTTTGATTTCTGGATCCTACTGATAGTGGAGTCGCTTGGTGAATGATGTACATCCTTCTTGTGCCTGACCTCTACCCACCTTCAGAAATCAGATCTAGTCTTTGTCATTTCTCCCACGAAAGATTCAACTTTCGTTCCCCGACAATGACGCCAAAATGTTATCACTTAGAAATAATTTGGGTTGTATCAAAGAAACCCCAAGGTAACCACAAACCAAACTTTAGGGATGGAATCTATCCCTTCCAACCCAGAGAGGGCTCTCTCCTACAAA
Source organism: Pseudotsuga menziesii (assembly GCA_001517045.1). NCBI lineage: Eukaryota > Viridiplantae > Streptophyta > Pinopsida > Pinales > Pinaceae > Pseudotsuga > Pseudotsuga menziesii. The sequence continues at coordinate 28,161 of LPNX010407146.1, read as the reverse complement.
TAAGTCACTTAAGTACATTACAACAGTTGGTTGTTTGATCGAGATTAGTAGCTAGATCTTTTGAAAAAAAGGATTTCGAATTTCATTATGGTTGAAAGGGTATGAGCATACCATTGGGCATGGATTCAAGGGATAAATATAAGTCAAAGTGATCAATATTGGTTATTGAGTAGTTTTGAAGCAAGGGAAAGATAACTAATTCTTTCTCTTTATTACTATTGTTGTAGTTGATCCGGCGGATTATTCCTCTTTAAAGATCCAATATGGTACAATGGTTCAGAAGCGGCGGATGAAAAAATCGGACGGCGGAAACACAAAGATCGAAGGTCGGAAGAGATCTCCTTCCGCAAGATCGGAGGTTGGAAGAGATCTCCTTCCGCAACATCGGGGGTCGGAAGAGCATCTCTTTCCGCAACGGCGGGCGACCAAACTACTAGTCTGTCTGCGGGGATAACCAAGAAGCAAATAATAACGCGTCGAAGCTTTAAAAACAGCAAAGCGATAGCGGAACGGGAGCCGCAACGACGGATAGATAAAGGATATCGTAGTCCGCAACGACGGGAACAATCTTGATCGGAAGGATAACGCTTTCGGCAGCCACAACGGTGGAAGCCCAAGACTTACGGAGCGGTACACACAACGACGCGAGGTTTGAAAAGTCAAATCGGGAGACTTTACCATCTGCCGTCCGCAACTGCGGAAACCAAAGTAACAAAACTTCCGACTTGAAAAAACCAAATGACAGCCGATTGAGGCAGAGATCATCGGAGCTAGTTGCTCGTCACTCTTCTGCAACGGCGGAAGCCCAGCTAACAAAAAATTCCGACTCAAACACTGCAATGCACGTGGCGCGGTGACATTTCTAAACAGTTGGCATGACGGGAATATCTCCCATGTGGAATATTATGATGTGGCAGGATATTTCATAATGCTCACAGCTTGTTCGTAATAGTTTGGCGAAGCTTTTCTTGGCAGTTATGCTACAGTTGGGATAACGTTGAAAGGCATATGAACAACCTGATGCAATGGTTTCAAAAATGTGGAAACCGCTTGTTATGATAAATGAGTTGGAATTTGGAAGGAGGATGGGAATGGTCGCATTCTCTTTTACGTTTTGGCTCATTTGTAACGGCAAAAATGAGTAATAAAAGAGAGAAAGTCAGTTAGTTCAGGGCAGCATATTTTCTTTCTCTGTTATGAGAAGCTTGGGGAGTTTTTGGAGAGCGGCAGTGCAACGTTTCTCTGTTATGAGAAGCTTGGAGAGAGCATTTTGCTGTGAAAACTATCCATGTGTTGTTTCTTTTGAGTCGACTATTCTCAGTTATAACTTGGCTTCTTTTTCCTGTTGAATTCCAGTTTGGTAACTTTCATAGAGGAGGTCTTGAAGACTTTACTGTTAATGTCCAGTTGCTGTGATTATAAAGAGTCGACTGTCTTCTCTATTTTATTTGGCTTTTCTTTGCTTTGAAAGCCAATTTGTATTATTCCAAAGAAGAGGTCTAGCAGACTTTTGTCCATACTACTAAAATTGATTTGCAGAGTCCAGAACCATTTGTACCATTTTAAAACCATTAATTGGATCGGTTCCAATTCGAGAGGGACCCGAAGACATAGCCCAGTGGAGGGGGTGAACTCCGTTATCAACTTCTGTTTGTGACTCTGTTTCTGTGTTTTCTTCCTTGTATCTGTCTATCAGTGTTGTGGTTTTCATTCCTGTTCTGAGCATTTAATTTATGTTAATGTTGTTCCATTAATTAACCTGTTGATCGCATTCTTTTACAACAAACTTTTAATGCACTAAAGTTGAGGTCCTACGGATCAATAGTACAGTGGAAGAATGAAGATAAACAATCCATCAATCATGAAGCATCAAATGAGGATGAATTTCATGGTTAACTTTTAGATGTAAGAAATGGAATGTTTAATTGTAACAATTCAGAGCATATATCATGAATTCTGAACCATTTCTACAATTAAACATTTGAAGACTAAACACATAAATGAGCAACGAAAAAAATTAACAAGAAGGAATCACGTCACCATAAAATATCAACACATGAATCCCTGAAATGAAATAGCTCTATACATCTTCATTGATCATTTAGCATTAGAATCAAACCACTACAAAAGATAGGTCTTCTTCTTCCCTTTCGAAACCCTTGATACTTTACAAAACATTGTTTAAATACAAACTACGTGCTCAACTTATTACTAGCTTCTACGAACGTAAAACTAACTTCTAGGAATTGAAACTAATTAATATTCTAAAAATAAACCAAATTTAGAACGGTTGCACATTTTCTCAAGTTGTTGAGATGTTGGAGGAATTTGGATGATCTTCCATCTGTTGATTTCAGGTCTTGAAGTTTCCACTTGTCTTCTATCTACCAAATTTTCTGGAGATGAGCTTATGTATGTTAATTTAGTACCTAAAAATCCAAGTATGTCTCCCATCTTGCATTAGCTTTCCTTTGACTGTTGATTCCATTTCTAGAATGATGAATCTTGTCTACAATTGTTTCCTTCAAATATGGAAATATATCTCCATCTGATTTTATGCCTCAAATTTCTGCACAAAATATGCTTGCTATCCAAATCTGGAAATATTTTCTTGAATCAAATATGATTTTCCATATTCGCCTCATAAATATTGGGGAACAAAATATTTCCCAAATCAATTCCCAAAGTTTCCCATATCTACTTCTAAGAAATCCATTTTCAAATATTGGGGATCAATTAAAATATCCATTAAAATCAATTTTGACCTTGGTTTTGGAAAACCACATCTTCCATTAAAAACCATATCTTGTAATGATTCTCTAGTTTTGCATTTTGCATTTAATTGCTTATGGATCTCATAAAATCAAATTCAAAAACAATTTCCTGAAATAAATGAAAATTAATAAACAAATTTCTTGAATCCCAAAGTTCATAAATATAACTGTAATTTTTTATTTATGAAAACCATTGACTGGTTTCTTCATGTTGTTTTGTATTTGAAGCAGGTGCATTAGACAGGGATCGAGATTATAACATAAGGTTTTAAACATTGGGAAAAAAAATATTATTTGGCAGACATAAACCTAGCTCTTGGTCACGGCATTAGATCCCTTTGTAAGCCTTGATCCTTTGATCTACCCCTCCCCTTTTAGACCATTTGATAATTTCATAATAGTTGAAATCTAATATAAAAATTTAAATGTGATAATAGCTCCAATAAAATATAGAGTGTCAATAAGAGGGAAAAACAAATGGCCAAATTAAAATGCAAAGCACTAATGAAAGAGAACAAACCCATCACATGACTAAGTGTTAATGTGGAGCGTGATTAAATTTTAATGTGGTGTGCACCTAAATTTTAAGTGACCACATGGTTAAAAGCGCATGACTAAAGTTTAATGTAGCATGCACTACAAATTTTAAGGTAGTTCTAACTTAAAAACTAACGTGGCGATGACTTTAATTTTGTATATATCCAACACTTAAAAACTAATGTGGCGATGACCTTTTTTTTTTTTTTTCCAGTCGAAAAAATCTTGACCTTGATATTCATATGAATTAAAGGACATCATAAAGTGCCTCCCATAAATGGGTACTACAGCTATCAGCAAAGCTGAGATCATAATCAACAATCTTCCAATACAAAGAGTCAAAACACAGACTGACCAAGAAGAGCCCATATGTAAACCAGGTTTACCATGGCCGTGCTAAACAATCCCAACCTAGAGAACAATGAGAGCCCAAAGAAACTGATCTAGAGATGCCCGCCCCCATACTATAAGATAGAGAGATTCAAGTCTCTTAGTGCCAAAAAAATAAGGAGACTAGCTCCGGCACAATGCTCTAAAAGAGCTCAAGTTCACCACTCATACTGATAGAATCATCAATAGTTTCTTAAAAACATAGGTTACCAGGGGCCAATAAGAGGGCATCTTTGGATAGGCTGTTTGCACTCTGATTGTGCTCTTAGAAGACATATCGAATGTCTAGCCAGGTAAAACAATCCATAAGAGATCTGATGTTGATACACCAGTGATTCAGTTCAAGAGAGGTAAGTGAAGCTTTGTTATTTTCCCAATTAATGATGACTGAGGAGTCACCATAAATATGCAAAGAGGGGAGCCCCATTTTTGGGGCCACCAATAGCAGAGTCCATAGAGCTAGAAGCTCAGCTCTAGTATTAGTCGAAGGACCACATCCCAGCTTGAAGGAGAGTTTATGTGTGTTGTTGATAGCAATAAGTACACCCGCTCCACCATGTGCTGCAGCAACGGCCCCATCGAAGTAGCCACAAGGAAAAACTAAGTCTGGAGTAGTTCTAATAACTCTAATACTCTTCTTTTTAACAGGTACATGATAGAGGTACATGAGGCAATCGATCTAGAACAACACACTGTGGATAGTGACCCGATCACCTTAAAAAATGCTCTTATTTCTCATCTTCCGTATAAATGTGGCGATGACTTTAAGCTTGTATATATCCAACACTACAAAACTAATGTGCCAATGACTCAAGTTTATGTATAACGCTCAATATTTTTTTTAAGAATCAAGAACACCACCTGATATTCTGGGATGGAATCAAGATGGGTAAATGAACCCCAAAATCAAACATGGGTTGATAGCCAGTCCTCTACCTTAACTACACAATCAACCCACTCAAACCTAAATAAAATGCTCACTTTAATTCTATCTCGTGCCCACTTAAAAGTTATCATAGTGCTCACTTAAAAGTAATTTAGCGCTCATTTAAAAGTTATGTGTTGCTCACTTAATTTTTAATGTGGCACATAGTTAAATTCTAATTTGACGCTAATTTAATTTATAATATAGTGCTCATTCACTTTCTATGTAGAGAACGCATAATTTTTAAGTGGCACAAGATTAAATGTTAAGAGGGCGATGAATGAGAGATAAGGGAGCACATTCAACCTTTTCCCCAAAGTTCATGGGTATTATTTAATAAAAGGTGTTAAAATTAAATTGAAGGTTAAAAAGGTGGATTGAAAAAAAGAAGAAAAGGAAAGGTTAAAAAGGTGGATTATATTTTATTATTCACTTAAAGTGAAGGTTTTTTAAAGTAAACTAGAGGTTTATTATAAAAAAAAAGGTGTTATTTCAAAATTTTAAAGGCATATTCAAGGGAAGCAACTAAATGTAGTAGATGGATGTGTATTTATGAAGATAGGTTATATAATTTTGAGGAATCTAATCAGATGTAGAATTATACCAATGGAATTTAGAAAGATGTGTCAAAGAGTTAAGGAAAGAGAAATATGGTCTTTGTTGTAAATGATCGACATTTTGTATTATTATTGTTCGTGAGGTTTATAGCCATAAAAAACATATTTGGCCTATGTCTATGCTTCCAACACAATACTACCGAGATGTATACCTAGCCCTAAACCTTACTTTTGAAATTGTAAAAATAATTTCACGACTATTAAAACTAGGTTAATATTATAGATTTGAAAATTTGTGCAAGTCTTAGAAAAGATAACAGCATCAAAGTAAATGGTGAGAATGAATATTTCCATGGTTAATTAGCCAACGTATGTACAAAGCATATCATTCAAATATAGGGAACAAGAAGAATTGTCAAGATTGAAAGAATCCTTACATTTCTTCTAAGAAGAACAAACAAGTAGGTGAAGTTAGTGTGAAAGATAGAAACCACTAATGTTGAATCCTCGCAAAGAACCTGTCTTATCACTAATTCAAATGGAGATTCAAGATGATCACTCTACCTTTAAAAGAATCCATTGGCTCTCATTATACACTTGTAAAAAATTACTTGAAATATATATTTTTTTAATACTATTTAAATAAAAGAAAAGGGGAAGGACCATAGGAGAAGCACCACTAGAGCCCCTATTATATGAAGGCACATGGTTTCTCCTCATTAAAAAAGTGAAGCAAATTTTTGAAGAGAATGTTGGTGAGATATTTAACTTTAAATGTAAAATCTCAAAAGGCGATCACATTCAAGGTTGAGGGGTATCCCATTTAGATAAAGTGATTTTTTTAATGTAATGAAAGTTTCCCTAAGGAGAGAATATATGCCATATGAAATAAAGATAAAAAGAAATACATCTTAGAAAAGGTGGGGGAAGATGAAAAGTTTATGGAGAAACAATTTGATGATTACTCAAAGCAACCATTCAACTTCTTAGGGAGAAAGGTTAAATAGGAGGATATCAAATGAGAATAGGCTTTTGGCTCTCTAACTTTGTATATATGTACTACCACTGAAATGTTAATGAGGAGAAGCCAACTTTTGGCCAAGTCATTTTATGGGAATCTTTGATTCCCATTTGTATATGTTGTGGAATATTCTACTAAATTTGTTGAGCATCAGAATTGTATAAGAATGTATCTCACAGTGTGTTCTATTATTATGTGAAGTTGTTGTGCCGTCTTATTTTTGTTTTCCTGAAAATGTTTCTCTAAATTTAAGTACAAGACTATAAATTATTGTTTAATGCTAGACTATTATGGGTTTTCAACCATTTCCCCATATTCTTGTCTCTATTCTAAGTGAACTAATTCATGGTTTAGTAATAGGAGCATGTATGCTTTTGTGCTTACTGCTTGTGACTATCATCATGTTCAAACCAATGTGTTTTTCATTTTAATGTAGTTGCATTTTATTCTTTAGTCTAGAAAACCATAGATGGTGGATTGATTTATAACCGATAGAACCCAAATCACTAGCAACTACCAGGTTGGAATCCATATGGTTCCCTATTCCAAATGGTGCTTAGTCTAATTGGGACTTTTCACCTAGGGTAACCCATACTATTGGCAAGGGTTGTTTTGACCTGTCAACATCATTGTTAGTGCATAGTAATGCATCAAGGATCATTGAAAACAGTATGGGTTTTGAAAATTTTTAAGTCCACAAAAGTTGAGTTAGTCAAAGAGTTCATCGTCATTTAGAGTCATAAGGTCAAGTCATGTATTTGTTTTAGGTCTTGGTTTGGTCATATTTCAAGTGTTTAGTATCAAAGGGTATTTAGGTATTGTGTTATGACCCTTGGTCCCATATCAGTCATATTTTCATGAGTCTTTTTACAAGTTAGTCTTAAAAACATTCCATTTGAGTCGTATGTCTTTTAAAATTAGTTTGAAGGTAAAATCAGTTTGAAGGATCATTAAGAGTAATAATGGCTACGTATTGCACACATTGCAAAAAGCTATGAGAATTCATAGAAAAAGTAAAATTGATGACATAATCACTTAAACGTGTTTATCATATCATGATTACCTGTGTAATCATGATTAATAGTTAAGTTTAAAATTTTGTTGCAAATTCCCCTAGAAATTTGCAGCTACCGATCTTGTCTTATCATATATGTCAAATACAAATTTCATGTTATGATGGTTCATCAGAGGTTGATTTTAAGGCTCAAAAGTAAGATTTGAAAGTGAATATGATATAAAATCCAAGTCAGGTTAACGCCACAAAATGTCCTAAATATTCGTAGTGCAAGTCTTATCTTTAGGGTCAGTTTTGGAAACCCTCCAAATCTCATCATTGCTCATTATGTTATGCTCAAGTCGGTGAATTTCTCTTTAAAAATGACTTATAATCCAGTTCCTATTTCCAAGCCTCAATTTATCTTGAGTTAAAACCTGATGTGAAATCACCCTTTTTTCCATCTCACTACACAACATGTTCGCTGAGAAAATTCCAGTTCGTTACGAATTTTTTTACTTGTTGTGGATTGCTTAGAAACTAAAAAAATTACCAAGTCCTTGTTATTTTCCTTGATACTGGAAATTTTTTCCCTCTACTCATTTTCTCAAACGCGGCAAATTCTCATGTTTCAATAGTTTTTCCCAAATTTGCTGCAAACAAACAATTCATAGTGAAATGAATTCATTGTGAAATATTCCATCCGCTACAAATTACCTTCATTGTTGCAAATTCCCTAGTTGTTGAATTTTTGTTTTCTCTCCCTTCTTGTTCTGGACGCTACCCATTTCCCATATTCCCTTTCTCTGCAAAATATCCAGACGCTGCGAAGTCCAAAATTCGTTGTAAAATACATAGGTAGAGTTTCTTGCAGGTAAGCCCAACTATTTCACGATGGTCAAAAGAGCAAAAGAAGAAGTATATTAAAGGAGGAGATTTGGTCATATATGAACCCACGAATATGAATATTAGAGAGTCAGACCAGGGTTTCAATTTAGGTATCATCTCATCAAGCAAGATGAAGAAAATGAAAGAACAGAGAATTGGCAGCGTTCTACTCACTACGAATTTTCCTGGAACTGAATATTTCACAGCGTGCCAGTTCACTGCAAATTGTGCAGAAAACAGAGAATTTCTCAAGCTTTTCGTAAGCTATCTACTTGACCATTTGCACTGGGGTCCATTTGCACTGGGGTCCAGGGGATAGCTTACTCAGTTACCTTCCTTGAGACCAAGAACAACCAATTCCAACATCTACTTTCACACCAATTGCGCTCTCAAATTCATTCATCCATAAATTTAGCCATGGAAATTCTTGTTTTTTAAATGTAAGTTTAAAATTGCAAGTTTTGATTGGAATTTTTATGAAAATTGCAAATCTATGTTTAGAACTGTATAATTTTAGTCAAACTCCATAAAAATAACTGGAAAGATCTAAAACTGAAAGTTTTACCAACTTCCTTTGTAACAATTAATCAACTTCTTTGTTTGTTTTATGGAACCCGATCTAGGTTTAAACCTTGGATTCTTTATCCTTTCTGATCACGGAGGTTAAAGTTTTCAACTAGCATACACACAGAACATTGGCGTTATCAAATCCATAACAACTGAATTTCAAATTACAAGTTTTTAGAACACAATTTCATATTAGGTTTAGATCGGTTCAGTCTGTAGATTCAATTTGATTTGGGTAATTGGTATTTTTTATTATTGCATTATACCGGAGTGTAATAATAGTTTGTTGTAGAATTGATCTGCAATGAAAATGCAAAAAAAGAAGCAGAATCTGTTGTTCTTGGTCTTACTGTTACGAAAAGATAACAGAGTAATCTATCACCAAATGGAGTCAAGTGGGTCCCTCTGCAAATGGTCAGGTAGATAGCTTACTCCCTGTTTTAGTCATTCACTTTGGGATCGCTTCTCAAACAAATGGACAAGAATTTTTAAAATTCTTAGGTGTTTGTAAAGAACGGACCGAATAACAAAATCCTCTCTTAGTTTTTGCATAGGTGTCATGGGTTTAGAGATTCAAGTGAATATTACAACCTATTTTTCATATTTCTCCATTTCCAGTTTTAGTCATGATCTATGAGCGTGGATTCGAAGAGGAATTTCGAAAACTAAGAGAGGTTTCTCTCAAGAAATGGATTGTATACATAAATCTCCTTCAATTTTTTAACAGATGTCATTATTTGGGATATATGAAGGTATATTTTACTCCTACTTTTCATAAAAAGGGCATTTTGTAGCATGTTGTCCGCTGCGAAATTTTCTGAGAAATACATTTCGCAGTGTTTCCAATTCGTTGCGAAATATGCAGGAAATTAATTTATAGATGCTTAGAGATTGCAATTGATTTTAACACTTCTACATTCGCCTCGAGGATATGAAGACCTTGAAAAACTTGAAAAATCACAAAAATCAAATCTTGTAAAAAGTTTATTGGTTTCTCCATGATATAAACCCTAATTTATAGGAACTAGAGTATTTTACTTATTTTGCAATTGTTTCTTGTTTTAGAAGTTTTTGAGGATTTTGAATCCTCTACAAGAATGTGTAATATTTTTCATATATATTATCAAAAAACAATGAGCTAGAGTTTGGTTCTACTAGTTTTGAAAGAAGAGTGTTGGATTGTATTTTGAATTTTAATACAAATTTTCAGACTTAATGGAAATGAATTTTCTCAAGGATTCATGTGTCTATGCGAATATGGTATTGTGATCATTTTATGTTAGTTTTTCCTGTACATTTTTATCATCACTATGTCTTTCCTCAAGTATTTGGTTGAAATTGAGAGTTTTGGAATTCATTTGAGATATAGATGATCTAAAACTGGTGCAATCAAATATGCCATTTTTTCATCTAAAATTGAACATGAAATTCATCTTGTCCCGATACTACAACGAAAATTTTCTTGTCAGACCACATTAACTATCTTTCCCTTTGAAAAGAGATTATTTGCCATCATTTGATCATCATTAATGTAACGTCCCCGACCCTCCGACCAGCGAAGAGGACGCTACCACACTATGATATAACCTGGGCAACTAGCCCCATAAAGTTTTACATAACTAAAAACTGACAAACTAAAATGCTTTGATGCAAGACATGCAGAGGTGCATAATTATTAAGCATACAGCGGAAGCAAAACCATACATTCAAGCATTCAACAAGCTCATCATAATGCATTCGACATCAATATAATTGTAGAGATGGAATAGTCAAGATTACTTATCTTATGCAGTATTCGTCCCGCAACCAGCTACGTCGCTGCAACGTTCCACCCAACCATAGGCCAGTGTGCTCCTTAATCTCTCAGCAACACTGCCACCCCCGAGCTGGGCATGATTTCTCAAGGAATAAGGAACAAGCAGGCTTACACACAGCCAAGAATACACAAATCAGAAAGCCAACACAGTTGGGTCTATCAGGCCATCAACAAATCAGCCAAGCCAACACAGTCCGAAGACCAACCACTGCATACACGCAACAAAACAAGCAGTTCACATCTCAGGTGGGGAAATTTGAATCCTGAGTCGTTCTTGGCCCTATCATGGCCAAAACATCTCAATAATAGCCACAGCAAACCCAAAACGAAAAAGAACCCACATCAAACCACAAATCGTGGGGAAAACAGTAGCCCCAATCTCAACATTGAAGCAACGGGAAATACACAGCCCGAAATAGAAGAGGTGATCAGACTTTCAGCCTGGGCAGGGAAAACATATACTCAGACCACAAAATTGGTATGAAAACATGCCCCCACAGCAGAAATCGTGAATGGCCCCTTCACAGGGAAATCGTGGATGGTAGAAAATGGCTCCTCGGCTTGTTGCGTGAGGAAACAATGAAGAATCCCAGCCTATGCATGAGGAGAATAATGCAGAATCCCAGCCTGTGCGTGAGGAGAAGGGAGTGACCGTCTCTACGTGTGGATGGAAAGAAAAATGGAAAAATGGAACAATGGAATTGTTTGCCTCCTTTCCCACCTGAAGTGAGAGTCCGCTGGTGGAGTGTGCGTGTGGGCAAGGGCTGACAGTCCTGCCACACAGCACTGCCCAGCAATAACTATCCCAACTAATCAACAGAAGTTTTAATGTGGTAGTTGACTGATGAGACAAGGAAAGGTAAGTGAGTAAAAAGGGTGGGTGACAACTAAATGGGTTTAACAGCTGACACATGGATTTTCCCCATTGGCCCAAGGTTTAATAATTCCCCCTCCTTATCCTTAGGAAACTCATGCCCTTTTCATCATGGTTGCATTGACGTAGCTGGTTGGGGTTCATTTTAATTAAAAATGCATATTTACATGACGCCAAAACTATAAGGTGTTGGATAGCACGATATACCATCGGCAACGATTCCAATTGTCGAAACATAACACAACCAAATCAATGGTGGGGCTTTTTCCTTTAGCTCCACACCACGATTAATTACAATATATACATCATGTACCTTTTAATGCAAATGGGGTAAAAAATCGGGGTGTTACATTCGCCTCCCCCTTTGAATAACACCTTCCTCAGTTTTCCAATACTTAGGAATACATATACAATTTACACATCCAAAATTTCCAAAATTTTGCAGATCTGTCCTACGTTCAATTATTTACTTTGAACTTTCAGGACTAAGCCCCTTGGCTTCTACAAGCTTCTCCTGCTGGTTCTCAGCTTTCAGCTCATCCCCAAATCTAGGAACCTTTTGGCTGCTACCCTCTTGATGTTCTCTTGTTGGGCAGTTCCGCCGGCAATGATGTCCTCCGCATCTCCAACATTTCATTGGTTGCTTCGTCTTTACCTGCTCAACTTCCTTTGAGTCTTCATGCCTGGAACGTTTCTAAACAGATTGCTTGGACGAATGTCCCATCATTGATCCACTTTCCTTGCCTTTACGGATTGCCCCCAGAAGGCTTTTTACCTCCTTTTGCAAACCAATAGAGTCTTGCAAAATTTGGTGGTTCATCTCATTCTGCCTTTTCTGTATCTTGAGCATCTCTCCAAGATTTTCTTAGGTCTTGGCAATTGTTTGGAGGAGACTTCCAGCCAAGTCCAACAACTTTTGGTCTACTGCCATGATCAATGTGTACCACTGAATTTCACCTTTCTCACCTGTGAAATGCATCATTGAAATTCTGTTAGACCAAGCATAATATAGGCATTAATATCAGTCAATTAATTTCCCAATTGGCATGACAGTCCAAGTCTTATCAAAGAGACTGTCATATTTTTTTTTCACGCCTTCCCAACAGGCACATGAGCCCATTCATGTCCATTCTTGGGCAGGGAATTAACCATTCCATCATTTATAATTTACTTTAAGCAATTACACACATTCTATTTCTAGTCATACATGCATTCAACAATCTTTTGTTTTCACAATGCAAATATATATATATATATATATATATATATATATATATATATAATCAAAAGGAAAGAGAGAGCAGCAAGAGTTTTTCCCCTCTTTGTTTTGTTCCATCTTGGATCCTACACCACCGCTGTGGCTTTTCATGCTCTTAGCCTCTTTCACTTCCCGTGAATGTTGGACCAATCCCTCTTGGTCATGACACTTAGTGTCTCCTGTGTATTTCAGACTTCTAAACCATGGAGCCTCCCCACATAGTTTTCCTCGACTGCTAGGAACTTCACAGTCTCACTAGCACCTTTTTCATTACTGCTCATTATGAGCTCTTCAGGACAGTCACATGTCCACATGCACCCCTAGGATGCTTTCATAGTCTTTGCTCCCAGCGATACCTATATTCAAGCATTGAATAAATTTACATGTTTAGTTTATTCTCATTGGTCTTTATCTCTTAAACAAGAGCTTAAACATTATAACCAAATCATATACATATGTATATTCCTTGAGCAAGAATTTGCAAAATAATCCAATACTTATCTGTATTGTGTGTTTCCTCGTTGGTCCACAGGATCCTGCTTCACTTTGCAAGCCTTGGGATCGCCTATGGACTTGGATGTTAGGTCAGCATGCAGGCTACTCCACAACATCAAATAATTAATGTCCAGCCAATACACCTTCACGCCAACTGGGCTTGGAACTTTACCACGACCATTTCCAGGTCCAGGATCTACTATGGATCCCCAGGCATATAACAACCCAACATACACTTATATCAACAATAATGCATACACTTATATCAACAATACACTTATACCAACATACACTTATATCAACAATAATGCACACTTATATCAACAATAACCCTTACTCCGCAACCCCTCACAACAATTGTTCGCCCTTTTCTCTTTAGTGTGCAACACCAAATTGCATCTATTTAGCCTGTCAACACAAGCAATATAAGCAAACTCATCAGCGTTATTGCTCTAAAACTGTAATCATATTTCATATCATTCATTATCAAGTATTGAAACACCAGGAGTGCGTCCACTCCCTAGGGCGTAGTCAATATTGAAAACCCTTTCATGACCCAACATCGGGAAAGTGTGCACCCCTTCCAATGTGAGCCATGTAGGCCCTATGCATACTCAAGCAATCTGTCATCATGGAAATAAAATCAAAACATGTTCTGCATATGGAATTTTAATAATTTGACATGCATATTTTTAGCAAGGGTCATAGAACACTTATCCATTTGCAGATACAGTATTCCTTCGTTAGTGAGGAATGGGGGCTCCCTTCTCTGAGTTGGCAGTCCCTCGGTTTGCCATCCCAACTCCTTTTCACATTTCATATTCACACATGTCTTACCGACATAATCCATACCATCTCACTCATGTTGCTTACCAACACGTAGTGCAGATGAGACATTTCCAAAATGTCCAATGGAGTTTCACCCGAAACCCATTCCCAAGATAGGGGAAAACCTCCCCATAAAGTTTGGCTCCTTCAGGCCATCACACATGGTCTTTCTGCAATGTGTACCCCTAGCACATTCATCAAGTAGCCAAACAGACAATCCTTACCTGATAATATAATCCAAATTTATTGTTCCATAACCAAGCAATGACATTAGTAATTAAATTCAATAAGAATTTGCAACTTTGTCCACTACAGAAATTGATTTGCTTAGCAATGAGGTGATCCTCATTTGTGGGTCTCTTGTAAGTAGAACTACTATGCCCATTATAATTTTATGCTTACTAGCATAACATGAATACTCACTTACAATGCGTCCTCTTGACACAATTCTATGCAAGCCAATAGTGATTAGTAGTTGTCAGCAACTTCTCAAATCCGAAATTCACAAATTCAAATTTGACAACTCATTATGCATACAAACTAGCTTCACAGCCATGAGACTCTTCTCATGAGGTTTGGCTCTTTCACATGGTAGATTTCGGCCTTTGTCATGATCTTACTCACATTGCCATGCCCCAAGCAATCTACATGAAACCTGAACTTCAATCAGCCAAACACTTGGTAAGTCTTGATGCATATAACTTTTTCCATTGCTGCAACAATTGTTGAAGCATTTTTAGAATTATAAAATTCAAATACTTCCAGCTGTTAGCATATCAATATTACCAAAATCCATTTACTTCATGCAATCATTATCCTACTTTAAATTACAGGGTACAGTCACATCATTTATGCAATTTAAATGAAATGTTTAGATACTCCTTACTTCACAAGCGTATCATTTGTACCACCTTGCCCTTCCATAGAGCAATTCCGGCAGTTAATCAATCATAACTACCCTCTTCATGCACTTACTATCCTACATTCATAACAGCTCTTGAAAGGATTCTAGAATTATCATCAATTCATCATTTCAACCATTGGTTAGTCACAATAACACATGCACTATCTCAATGTATTCACGCAATGCATCACAACATTTGCACCCCTATTTATGTATGCATATTTACAACATTTACTCAAACTTTTCATATGCGTTCATTCAATGCATAACTACAAGATTTATAAAATCTCTTAATGCATATCCACTCAATGCTACCTTGTATTGATTCAGGAATACTATGCATTCAATCATACCATGGCCTAACCATGACTACCTTATATATGATGCATTGCTATAATCACGACCACCAGTCCTCACTTGTTCTGGTTATTAAGTTCATATCAACATTCGCATGGCAGGATATATTTATATATGAATGTAGTAATTTTTTTTTTAAATAACCACCTGATGTGAGACCTCTTTCCTTTACTACTCCATGCAATTGTCATAATTAAACCATTACCTGCATGGATCCTACTTACACCCTCGACATTACCAGTTTAGTCGGTATCTCGCAGACGGTTGTGGAATTTGCTCTCCATCTTCTTGATCATGGATTTGTTGCCTATCCTTTTTTATTATTATAAGGTTGATGGTCCCATGCGATGACATCATCAACTTCTTTAGCCACACTCCTGTGTCATTAGTTTTTCCACCAATACCAACACCAATACAATATTTACCATTAGTGGTTCATTGTAAATGTATAATTCCCACTACTTTTACCAATATGTAATATCCTATGCATGCAATACATATCCCCGTGCATTTTTAACATCCCCGTGCCATAATTTTTATGTACACCAAGCTTATAAAATATAAATATAGTTGGCAAGATAGGGGTTAAGGAATTTTCCTTTTCAAATCCCTCATCCTTGCATGGAATTCCTCTTCCACATAATAGTTGGTTCGTCTTCATGGTCTTTGCTACTTCTAGGCATGCAATTATTGGATTTGTCCATATTGACAACAACATTGTTTGTCAAAACAACCACTAGTACTTTTATGCTCCTCATTCAAACTCTGGTGGTTCTCCACTATTCTCTGTTGGATACGCTTTCCAACGCCTATTACCATGCTCCATTCTGACTTTGGGTGTGAAAATCACACTACTTCTAAAATGACGATTTTCACCAAATCTTTGCATTTTTACACAATTGTATTTTGGTCAGGGTGCCAACTTCAGCCACCTATAGGAGCAAGTCTAAGAAGATTTAGGAAAACTTTTCTATCAAGAAAAGTCAGTGCATACAACGAGGAACACTCAGTAACTTGTGGATCTCATTTTCGATGCACCATTTATCTTTTATGAATTCTGGGTTTGACTAGATTGCCCAAAACATAGAATTTTCTTTTCACAAGAACGACTGTCTCAGGGGACGACGGGGGTCAAGGGGGATTGCCCCCTTGAATCTTTGATTTTCGCGCAATCTGGCGCATAAGATCGCTGCCATTTTTCTTCTTTTCAACCCTGTAAATCCACTGAAAAAATGCTAAAAATCCCACTGAAAAACTGTTGAAATCTGCTGAGATATCCCACTTAAAAACTCAAATTTTTTTTCCTTTGTTAAGTCGGGTCTCTTCCCAACTAAGCTTCTGACATATCGGGTCGCTAGTTGACTAAGCTTCCGAAACTTCGGTGGTCTGATCTTCATCTTTCATGCGACTCTCATCGGCAGTCCAATCAACTAAAATTTTCCGACGTTTCGGGTCGATCCTCCTCTAGCTTTCGACGTATCGGCGGACTGATCCTCTAATTTTCTCTGATGTTTCGATGGTCTTCATGAGATCCCTACCGACACTTCGGCTCCGTCGACCTTTTCTCCGCCGGCGGCATCGGAAGTCCTTCCATCTAAATGTGTCGACGTTTCGGCAGTCTTCAGCTGAATCCTTCCGATGATCTCAACACTTAGAAAATTTTTGAATTTTCACCCGCGTTGGCTCAATCATGTACTGTATGCCATCGCCGTTGTGGCTCGAACCTGCCAACCCAGCCAATGTATCAGTGCCTTCATCATCTTTCTTCTGCCGTCGTTGAGGCGCCTTCATACTTTTCCATCCGCTTCATCGGCTTAGACTTCCTCTATCTCTCGTTGCTGTTGGGGTCGGTATCAGAGGGTCTTCCAACTAAGTCTTCTGATGATCCGACGGTCTTGACACTTAGAAAATTTTCTTGAAAATTCCTTCCGACCCTCTCTTGTCGAGTGGACTTCCGCCTAGGCTATCCGATGCATCGGAGGAGATTTTGGCTAAGTCCTCTGACGTATCAGGCGGGCTTTAACCTAAGCTATCCAATGATTTCACACTTAGCAAAATTTATGAAATTTTCCTGTCATCTTCTCTGATTTCTCATTTCTCTTCTACTAGGCAAAGGGAAACCTGCCTCTGTCGTTGATTCTCATGGCCCATGGAGGCCCATGCTGCAACATGAGCTTTGATACCAATCTGTAACGTCCCCGACCCTCCGACCAGCGAAGAGGACGCTACCACACTATGATATAACCTGGGCAACTAGCCCCATAAAGTTTTACATAACTAAAAACTGACAAACTAAAATGCTTTGATGTAAGACATGCAGAGGTGCATAATTATTAAGCATACAGCAGAAGCAAAACCATACATTCAAGCATTCAACAAGCTCATCATAATGCATTCGACATCAATATAATTGCAGAGATGGAATAGTCAAGATTACTTATCTTATGCGGTATTCGTCCCGCAACCAGGTATGTCGCTGCAACGTTCCACCCAACCATAGGCCAGTGTGCTCCTTAATCTCTCAGCAACACTGCCACCCCTGAGCCAGGCATGATTTCCCAAGGAATAAGGAACAAGCATGTTTACACACAGCCAAGAATACACAAATCAGAAATCCAACACAGTTGGGTTTATCAGGCCATCAACAAATCAGCCAAGCCAACACAGTTTGAAGACCAACCATTGCATACACGCAGCAAAACAAGCGGTTCACATCTCGGGCGGGGAAATTCGAATCCTGAGTCGTTCTTGGCCCTATCGTGGCCAAAACATCTCAATAATAGCCACAGCAAACCCAAAATGAAAAAGAACCCACATCAAACCACAAATCGTGGGGAAAACAGTAGCCCCAATCTCAACATTGAAGCAACGGGAAATACACAGCCTGAAATAGAATAGGTGATCATACTTTCAGCCTGGGCAGGGAAAACATATACTCATACCACAAAATCAATATGGAAACATGCCCCCATAGCAGAAATCGTGAATGGCCCCTTCACAGGGAAATCGTGGATGGCAGAAAATGACTCCCCGACTTGTTGCGTGAGGAAACAATGAAGAATCCCAGCCTATGCGTGAGGAGAATAATGCAGAATCCCATCCTGTGCGTGAGGAGAAGAGAGTGACCGTCTCTACGTGTGGATGGAAAGAAAAATGGAGAAATGGAAGAATGGAATTGTTTGCCTCCTTGCCCACCTGAAGTGAGAGTCCATTGGTGGAGTGTGAGTGTGGGCAAGGGCTGATAGTCCTACCACACAGCACTGCCCGACAATAACTATCCCAACTAATCAACAGAAGTTTTAATGTGGTAGTTGATTGATGAGACAAGGAAAGGTGAGTGAGTAAAAAGGGTGGGTACCACTACTAGATTTCGACCAAAAATCCGATGGTCGTCATGTCGGATTTTCGACACTTCTCTGTCGCATGTACGACACTTTGATTTTTTTTTAACCGTTGGAAACTTGTCATCGGTTATCCGACACCTAGGTAACCGTCGCTTAAGCGAAACCTAAGCAACCGTCGGTTAAATTTACAGCGTCGGTTAAGCGACGGAATTTTATCGACAGTAATGAAATTTTTTAATAAAATAACCCTTCATTCCGTCGGTAAAGCGACAGCAAGGCCGTCGGATAAGCGACGATTACGCTATATTTAACAAAAAAAATAACCTTTATGCCGTCGGTGAAGCGACGGATATCAACTGTGGATGTCGTATAAGCGACATGATGTGCCGTCGGTGAAGCGACGGATATCAACTGCGGATGTCGTATAAGCGACATGATGTGTCGTCGGTGAAGCGATGGATATCAACTGAGGATGTCGTGTAAGCGACATGATGTGCCGTCGCCTAAGCGACGTATATAACCTATATGCGTTGGAAAATCGACATTCAAAGACATCGATTAAGCGACGATTAGGAATATTGAGCGTCGGTTAAGCGACGTCTATTAATGTTTTTTTTTTAAAAATCGCCTACAGAAGCGTCGGTTAAGCGACGTCTGTAGGCGTTTTAAAAAAAAAAAATCATTTATAAGTAGTTAGCTGCCTGTATTGTTATTTGAGGCATAATGTTCTCTTCATGGCAGTTAGTATGTGTTGATGATATAGGATATTATCTGTCACAACTAATAAAAATTTAATATAGAATATACCATATTGAGATTCATTTTGCTATATTTTTATGCATTTTAACTTCAGCTGTACAAGGATATTGTTTTTTCTGTGCAGGATATTTGGATTCCTATAATAAAGTTGCAAGATGAATTAAAAGAGATGCTGGAAATAGGATGTGTCAATGAAATTTTGTCTGGACACACTTCTGCCAACTTGCCTGCACTGAACAATTATTCTAACATCACCAGCTTAATGAGTACTGTATCTTCATTAAGGTCTGTTCTGTTCTATTCTTGGTGCTTTCCTAGAGCTTCCATGTTTAACTTTCCAGTTTTCCCAATGTGGGTTAAATTCCTTTAGTTAATCTGTAATATGTATATCATTTTACTCGATAAGAATACTGTTGTGCTCATATTTTCCATGCAGCAGTAGAAGTGTGAATTTGAGCATTGTTGTTCCATCAAATGAATCTAGTGCTTTGAATGGCATTGGATGCACCGAGCAGGATGATTCAGCTGATCATTAGAGATATTGTCCATCTGTTGTTTCACCATCTCAGTTCTTTCAAACCCAATTTTCAGGCACAATTTCATGTCAAGGACTTAGCTCAGGCCCATCATCTCCATCTAAGCACTTTGACCAAGAATTTCCATCAAAACAGTCATGTCTTTTGCAGTATGGTGGACCTTTACACTCAAACAGTTTTCCACATGCAAGAAAAGGATTGGATATTAAAGAGACTTCTATACCAGGGGAACCCGAGGAGCTCGCAAGTGAAGCTTCAGCTATTCATCAAAATTCATTATTAAAGAACTCTGAATCTGACAAAAATATTGTTGTTATTCAAGGTTCTCCTATAACTTCTCTGGTGCAGCCATCAAGCTATTGTTATTTAGTTTCATCTACAGATCCTCAAAAGAATGTTGTGGAAGTCAAACAGGGTGCTACAGATAGTTCTTCCATAACTTCTCTGGTGCAGCCATCAAGCTCTTGTTA
>LPNX010407127.1:187545-204925 GCA_001517045.1 Pseudotsuga menziesii | reverse complement strand
GTGATGATGATGATCATGTTGATGATGATGATGATGGTGATGATGAAGCTGATGATGAGGATGAGGATGAGGATGATGATAATGATGATGAGGATAATGATGATGCCGATGGTGATGATGATGATGAGGAAGGTGATGATGATGATGATGAATTATTTCACTACAAGAGGGATTTATTATTTGTGTATCATATAAAACACATGTGGGAGCATCAGATGTCGCCATTGACGGAGCTAAGGTTGCCACTATTGGCATGATACTGGAGACATGATGCATTGGAAAATTGTAGCAGGTCATTAGGGCTATGGAAGAGGTTGCAGTAGGTCACTAGTGGAAATCCCTAGGCATCGTTATGTACCAGATCCCTCTCTCCATCACCAATCAGTGTACAATTAGTAACTAGTTTAATACTAATACTTCTAGTAGTAATAGTATACACACACATTCTATATCATTTGTGTGATACCAATTGATGTATTTTAGATTAATGAACCTACAAACATTATGTTATATGTGGAGTGTACACCAACTTGAAGAATAGAAGCATTATGATCCCAAGCATTATGTCAAAATTATGTTGGCGCTATTTTTTGGTTTCACATATCCCGCACGCGATTTATATGGACATAACGCGCTCGCGTTTTGTGTTTATATAATGCGCACGCGTTTTATAGTGTTAAATCGTGTGCGCGTATTGTCAAATTCAAATTTTTATTCCCTCCAAATGATAAGGCCGAGCCTCCACCCATGCTTTCGTGGAATTCCTATTCCTATGTGTCTGCTTTGTACTTTGCTTCGAATTAACATGCCCGTGCCTTGGAGTATGATAAACCATGGCAAATTCAGCATTATATCCATATTTTCAATATGCTCGTGTTTAACGGTTCGTCTGATTGTGCTACACGCCTTCATTTTTTATGAGATTTTAGAAACAGATATGCTTTTTTTTGTAGATTCTAAATATGTAAATTTTAACAAGAATACATAATTTTTTCTATTTTTTTCTTATTTATCTTCTGTCATCACTCCTCAACTCAAAAAACACACTGTTAGTGTTTCTCCTATAACTTTTTCAATTCTTGATCACTTCAAACAAAAATTGTATGGTGCACAAGTAGACACTAACCTCTACGTTCTATCAAAACCCCATTTCATGATTTTTGCATTAAGACCTTCAAAGGGTGCACCCACAAAACACGTACCATTTTCGAGGTTTTCTCACTTAGACAATTATAAAAATATTATAAAATTACTAATTTAATTTTTTAAAAATAATGCCGCACTAGTGCTATGGGTTCTCTACAGGGATGTCAATTTTTGTAGCTTGATTCGATCATTTAGGCCCTCAAAGGCTGCACCCACAAAAACATATACCTTATAATTTCCTTGAAAAATAAAAAGTGCGTGTTAGGAAAAATGAAATTTGACATAGCTATGAAAATTTTCGATACATAAAAGTTATATATTCGGAAAGGTGTTTCAATTTCCTACATTTCATGTTTTTTACTCAATGCAAGATATTTTGCATAAGTATCTCAAAAAATCCAAGTAAGTTGAGGGATGCCTGATTTTTCAGATTTCTATTGCATCTAACGTGCACAGAAAGGTCCCTCAACTTCTTGCACACACCCAAGTCACAAACCTTTCTTGGCAAATTGTAGCTAATATTTGCACAAGTAGTAACATAGCACTGAACATGTTCTAAGAGATCAATAAGCCATTTCTATACATAAAATATAGGATATACTAATAGATCATCAGTTTCAGCTCTAGCACATAACTAGATCGTGGAGATGGGCTAAGAGATCTACAATGGAATGACTAAGAGATCTACAGTATGCTATGTTTTCTTCTTCTCAGCCCACAATTTCTGAAGAAGCAATGAAGGATGTACATTGTGTACAAGCAAATGAAGAATTCAATTATGAAGTAGCTTCCATTGATGAGAAACACCAAGATGTGAATGCTCTCCAAGAAGAGCTAAAATATATTCGTATTTTTTGTGACAAAATTTTTCAGTGTGCACGTAAAGATGACAACCATAAAAATCATGTTGAAACAGAATAAGAAGACTTGTACTATGTTCGTGAAGCTGAAGAAGAAGAACTAATTAGCATCAAGATCCAAAAGACAAAGAAGAAAAGTCCAAGTACACTTCAAGGAAAAAAGTGAAGTTGAAGTTTTTGAATAAAATGTAAGCCTAGCTAAGACATAGACCATGAGGCATCTTTTTTCATTGATAGTGTTGAAAGTATTGTCCTAGTTGAGATTAAGGGGGTGTGTTAAGCATTATAATCTCAACTCACCACTATCAATTATACTCCATTAATTAGTTAGTTAGTTGACTAGTTGAATTGGTCACATTACCTAGAATTATTAGCCAATAGTAATTGATGACTCATAGTTTTGCTCTTATGTAATCTTATAAATAAATTTGCTTAATATTGAAAAAGCCATCCCATAATGCTTTTATCTTTTATCTTGTTTTCTTTTAACATCTTCAAAACCTCTACAAGAGGAGAAACCTCAAATCCATAACAGTCAAATAGATTTTCTTTAACATCTTCAAAGCCTCTACTAGAGTGGAAACCTCAGATCCATAAGAGTCAAATAGATGTTCACTACCGATAACTAAAAAACCCTTGATATTCAACGGTGTATGCTGTACTATCTTGATCCCAAAGTCTATGGTCTCTACCTATAATCTTTGCGAGACAATTAAAACAACCGCTAATACAAAAGGTTAAGTGTAACTTTTGTCATCAATGAGAATCACATATACATATGGAGACCCTAATCTATGCCCAATGCTTAATATAATGAAATATGTTGATATTCATGCAGAAACCCTAATCCCACAATGTGTGGGTCTGCCTTGACTATCACCGTGTATCTGTGCGTATATTCATTGGTAGATCTTCCTAGTGTTCAAATTCCGGAGGTTAGTTTTTTTTTTTTGGTTGGTGTGTGTGGGGTTTGGTTGGGTCGTTTGGCCTTTTATTTCACACCTCTACACAACGCTTAAAATAGCCATAGCTTGCGATAACGGTAATATTTGAGTTATGTGCCTCACATCTCTGCCCTAACTTCATCAATTGAATGTAGAATATTTTCCTAAATGTAAGTCATACTTGCGCTTGCTTCATATATTCGACATAGCTCTAGTGTAACAGGTTAATGGGATCATACATTAGACAGGGCTATGAGTCCAGACTACTAGTAGATAATTTAGGTTCAGTAAACTACATGAACAGCAAGGAGAAACCCACAGGCTATGGAGGCAATGATAGGTATTCGAAAAGCAAAGTAGAACCCAAAATCCATTTCCCTCCACTTGGATTTAGTACTGACGATGATGATGAGTTCCCATTGATTGCTATGTTTTCCATGAATTCAGAGACATGGTCTTGCCAGAGTCCGAGCTCCGGAAATATGGAATACTTAGCTCCCTTATGCAGCTCGAAGATGACATAACAGGCCAATGTTTTGAGCCATGGTTGTCTAATTTGACTACATTGAACGGTTGTAATCTTAATGCCAAAAAGTGTATGCCATTGATTGTACTGGTTCTCTTAATGCCAAAAGTGTATGCCATTGATTGTACTGGTTCGTAGTCAATGGAGAGGGAACTAATAACATTCTAACTTTTTTTTTACATAATGAAAACTTAATTATATTTATATGGAAAATCAAAACATGTAATACTAACGTTATATTAGCTAGATGTTCAACTACTAGATGTCAGAGTTTATTAGGAGTTTAGAGAAGTTTATTAGGAGTTCCAACTATTTTATTAAGAGTTATCTCTTGCATTAGTGCACATTATCTAGGCTCCTAGATGCCAAATGATGCAAAATGTAGTCCTAGGCCTTAAGTGATTAGAGTTAAAGTTAAGCTAATAGTTGTAGAATCATTGGAGTTAAAAGCTAATAGTTGTATCTAGATAATAGTTAAACTAAGAGTTGTATCTAATACTAATTAACCTAGGAGTTATCCAATAGTTAAGTTAATAGTTGTATCTAATTATTAAGCTAGCAGTTGAAACAATCAATCAAACTGTAAAAGCATAGATGGTGGTCCACCCCAAAATTCTAAGATATATACCTCTATGATAATGCATAATCTTAATAATAACATTATTACATACAGAAGTGTAATAATAATAATGCATAATCTTAATAATATATCATTATCTTAATAGAAATAGAGATAAAATAACCGAGAATAATCTATGGAGGTAGAATTGCGAATAAAATGCATATCTTTGTACGTTTTCATATGTCTAAAGAAGTAAGACAACCATGAATACAAAAAATTGAAACGGGGATTTCATTACCTGCTACATTGTTGGCAAAACCGCTGAATCAGATCGGCTACAACGACCGTGGAAGCCTTAGAGTGCAATTCGCAAACTTTGTGTCGGCGATGGTATTGTTTGGCACTGCTCAAATTTGCATTGCAACCCTGGGCCTGGCATTGGAGTCTCTGCGAACCTTTACATGATGATATTTCTGGCCTACAAAATCCATTGACATGACCTGGTTCTTGGGAAGTGCCTCCGGAATATGCTGTTGTTCCGAACCCAGCTAGGTTCTTTCCCATTCTGGCATGAGACAAATCTTCCTCCTGCGTTTTGAAGAACTTGAAGCCATGGACCTCTGTTAGACCATGGGGCTGGACAAGAGCTGAATGATCGCTACTACACCAAGGTCTCCACATTGAACAATGATCAACAAACTGATTTTGCCAGTGTATTTCCGGTCAATCCTTAAAAGGCTGAAGAATTTCCAGTCAATGCGGACTCAAATGATCTAGTGATTGTGAGCTCATAACTAGGTTTCAGCTAATCTGAATTATCACTCGACATCAGTGGACGAGTAGAGAGACCTACAATACCCTCCACTTACAATACCATCAAAATCCTAAGACAACTGAGCTGAAAACAAAAACAAACAGCACTAAGAGATCTCAACATGGGAATTTTTGCAGCAGTAACCCTACCGCAATTAAACTACCTATTCATAACGAGACAAGGATGTGAATGGGATCCATAGCTTTTAGCTTCACTTCTAAATTTTTCATTTAATTGTCTCCGTATTTATGGTTACGCAGTGAACAACCAGCTCGTTCGTGATCACTCGTCGTGGAGAAAGAAGAAAACAATAGAGGTGTGAAAATGCCAATGGGTGTAGCTCCTATTTTCTTTAGTTTAAACCTGGAGTGGGGCACAAGAAAACAATAGAGGTGTGTAAATGGGAATGTTCACGAACCCGTGGGATGCAAATGTCCCCACACACCAGCTCTCCATCACTTCCATGGGTACCAGTTGTTACGTTTGAATAGAGCGAAATTTTAAATATTCAGTCTATTTACATCATCAAGTTTGCAAACGTACAACTGTCCATTGCCAACAGTAGAAATTTTCATAAGAAGATTCCGTTCGATTCATGCAGAAGAAAGATGGCATTTACTACAACACCAGACAGGTCCATGTTACATTGCCCGATTCAAATCCACCATCATTGCACCATCATTCCTTTTACTATTACCATCTACTGTTTCAAATCGATTCCCTCTAAACCCGCAATCTCGCATCACATGTCACCTTTCTCTTTCAATTTAAAATTTATTTATTTGTCTTGTCAATTTCAAACAACGCTAATTATAAAAGCATTTATTATTCCTACAACGAAAAAAAGCGACATTCCTACGATGATTATAACATCATTAATCATTCCAACTTTAATTCATTAAATATTCTTAACAAAGCAAGGTCTCTGACATTTATTTTATTTTGACCAAACTGGATGTCCCCCTTAATTTGTCCTTTTCACCGTATTTGCAAACTGTATATATGTATATGTATATAAAAGAGCATATTCTTATGGCACAAGTGGCCTTGCATAAATATATATGGGCTCTTGCAACGAGAAGTATAGTGGCTTTGGAGTGAATATGCAGTCTATCTATATTTTATATTTTATAGTTACCTTAACTAAAGATAATTTTTTTATTAGATTATTGGAATATAATATATTTTATAGTGAAATTATAGTTAGGATAACTTTTTTTATTAGATTATTGGAATATAATAAATTATTTTGTTTGTTGTAATAAATTATGAACTTCATCTAGGTCACTATAGCTTTGACAAGTTAGAAGATTAGAGAGGTTAGTATTATAACAAAGATTATGAAATTGTAATCTAACATGGTTGAATGCAAGGCACTCGAGATAAATTAACTATCATCCTCAACACACTTAGTCTCTTAAAGATGACCAATCCTTTCCTTCCACAATGTTTTAGAATTGTCTAATGTCATGTTTCAATACGAAGTTCACTAAAGTTTGTTGTTAGATACTTTTGGTCTTGTAGATAACATTTACAATATATTCATATATTGTAGACGATTTGTTGTTGCAAAATATGTTAACTTTAAGTGAACATTTTAGATTGCAAATTGTTAGAGAAGTACTTTAGAGATAAGACTTGTGTTATTATAGAAGAACACAATTTAGAAATATGATTAGGTGAAGTGCCATTATCAATGTTTTTTTAAGTTTTTGTCACTTAGTGAGGGGAGGAGTGTAGCAATGTTGGAGAATGTGATTTTAATGAAATAAGACTTTAGTTATGATAGGGGTACACACTTTAAAAATTTGATTGGATGAAGTGTCAAAATCAACATTTTTTTATTTGTTGTCTCTTAATTAGGGGAGTAGTGTAGCAATGTTGGTGAGATATGATTTTGGAGAAATGTCAATTGCAAATTATTTTTAAGTTGTCTCCCAATAATGAGTTGGTAGAAGTGGAGAGTGGCTTGAAAAAAATGAGTTAGAAGAAGTACATATTCACAACTACTTTTAAGTTGCTTTTAAATATTGAGTCAATTGTTCACCTAAATATTATAGAATTATTGAAAGAATGAAAATATATATTGAAATTAGTAAAATAAACTAAGTATTTACGAGAAGACTCTATTTAGGTGTTTTCTCTTAAAAATAGAGAACTTGATAAATTACAAAGAAAAGTAGAATCAAATATGGTTTGTAAAAGGTTTATCAAGAAACTTCTTTTTAAAAAATGATTAGATGATGTGATCATCACAATATTGAAAGAAAAAAGTTGAATAAACATTTTGATAAATGTGTCATAGGTTGAGGTTAAGTAAAGAAAATACGATAACAAAACATAAATAATATACTCTACTCGTCATTATTCCTAGTGTGTAAAATGTAAATCATTTTTATTTTTATTTTTGCAATTACATGTCCTTTTCTCTTTTCTTTTTATCATACTTAATTTAACTTAAACTTAAAAATACCACTCTACACCATTTTACTTAAATGAGTACCTACAAGCATAGATGCATCTTAACTATGGATAAACTATGTATTAAGAGTGGAAATATCCCTTGCGGTGCAAACCATGTTCAAGTGTGTAAAAGTGGATGAAGGGTTTGCACGTATAAGGATTTGATATATTTAGTTCATGGTAGATTTAGAGTTAAAATGGATCTATTTGGGTTTTAGTCATGAGTGACCACATCAGGTTTGTAGATAATCATCATTATTATCTATGTGTACATGTTTTAATATCAATCTCATAATTTGATATATATAATCTAAACCTTTTTTTTAGGATAATTATTTTATGGATATTTTTCATGTGGTGCAATGGTTGTATTGGCCAACTATTGTTTTATCTATTGATATTCTCTCTGTGTTCCAATTTTTTTCTATGATTTTCTTGCTGTCCAACTCTCATTTTTTCCAACTTTATTTTTCAATACCCTCTTTCTCATTCATTATTTTGTCTTATTTTTTGTTTTTGTTTTCAGTTGTCATTTCTTCAACTCTTTTTTCCAAAATATTTTTTCTTTTTCATTTAAATAAAAAATTAATATTAAATCTTTTGAAAAAAAGATGAAAATGTAAACAACAATCTCATTAATGTAACTAATATTGAAAACTATGCATGAATATCAACATGTAAACCAATTATTGTGATTAATGTAACGGACACTAAAACTTATGCATGAAGATCAAAATGTAAACCATATAATTTCATTAATGTAATGGACACTAAAATTGATGCAAAGACAACAACAAAATATTATAAATTATATTATCTATTTCCAGAAAACATGTGACATTTTTTTGTTAGAGTGAATGTACAAAAATAGAAAAGGTTTCAATAATGGGCTAATATTGGAATGTGTTTGACACAATATGATGGTTGACTAAAGTTGCTATAAATTTTTATATAAATCAATTACATATTCATAAAACCTGTATAAATTAAAAACTATGAAGATATTAGAGATGACATTTTATGTCATAAAGATACTTTAACATTACTTAAGTTTTGGCACATATATGTGTATGATCATAATATTGCAAACAATAATAAATTTGTGATATACATCAACATTAAGAAAAAATGTTCAAAGAAAACAAAAATGTTTTATCCTATGATGTCGACATTGTCTATGTATGTTAGTGAAATGAAATTCCTATTTAATTTATATAAAAAAATTGAACCATTTAAAAATAAAATTGACAGATTTGGAGGCCTTGAATTTGAACCCAATTATCTCCTAAACTAATTAAAAATAATCAATTGGTCATTTCCCTTAAAAATGTATAAATTCTTGAATAAAATAAAGTTTAAAATCCATAATGACATAATTTTTTACCAATTTCCACATTCTCCACTCTGAAATTATGACCATAGGCCAACATCACATTATAAATTTGTATCTTAATATATATATTATTTTTTAATTTTAAAATCAATAATTATATTAAACTCATAATAAGATATAAACATGTCTAACTAAACTTTATGCATTTAATTTTATGATAAATCCAACATATTTTCAATAAATATAATTCATTTTTTTCTCATTAGTTCCTAGTTTTAAATTTTCACCTTTACCTATGTGTTTGCCCACTTTGCATACTATTAATAATAACATAATTCATTATAGAGTGGAATATGAAGATTTGAATTTCTAAAAATTTGCGTATATTTGTTTTTTTATAAATCTTATTGTGCATTGCCACCCACCCCATACTACTGTCCATATTGAATTTCTTCATTAATCATCATCTCAATTATTAGTGAACATTTTATATATATAAAAGAAAATGGTTCTTCTATAAAGAAGATATTTAAAACCATATATTTGAGAAAATTGAAACTTGTTTTTACAATTTGTTTATATATATATAAAAGAAAATGGTTCTTCTATAAAGAAGATATTTAAAACCATATATTTGAGAACATTGAAACTTGTTTTTACAATTTGTTTCAAGTTTCTTTTGTGCTAGATATTTATGAGTAACAAAGTATGAGGAGCTTGTAATAATAATAAAATTACACTTGGTTGACCTATGGGAATCCAGGTCAACCATTGTAGAAGTATCATTTAGGTTCTAACAATATAAGTTAAATTTAAAAATAATAACGTTCTCTAGAAAGGGAAACCAGAACTTTGTTCTCTTAAATAAAACTATAATATAAAAAAAATATTATAAAAAATACAAAAAAAAATGTTTTTTAACTATAACTAATAATAATACAACTTTGCCCCTCGATACAACTATAACTAACACAAGTGCAAATAAATGTAAATTGAAATATAAATATATCATAAAGTGCACCCAAACTTATTAAAAAATACATTTAAATTTTCATCTCATGGCATTAGCTCTTGAGTTTGTATCAGAGTTGTTTAGGTAAAATAGAATGCATGAATAGTTGAAAAATAGGACATCAATTATAACTATGATCTCAGTCTCAATTGAAAAAAAATTGAGGGATGCATTACATAATATGTACACTAGCAATTTCCCCAAGGAAGGTGCAATAATACATCGTTAAGGTAGTACTTAGTGGGTAAGCGAGAGAAAAAAGTGTAACATTGAAGTGAGCCAAAAAAAAATGGAGAATAAATATATATTCTATGCCAATATTGCGAGAGGTCACTTGTTGCAAATGGGAATTAATGGAGATCCCAACGCTATTCCAGGAAAAGCCACCTGGTCATAAAGAAGGATTTTCGATCTTACTATGGAGGACAAAAATGTCAGAAATATGATATGGTGCACTGTGGTCTTGAAACTCAAGTACGGGTTGATGACCTCTTGTACAGTGAAGAAAGCGAAGATTATGATTCTAGGCCAAATCTAATTGAGAATATGGCAGTATGGATTATCGTGGCACTGATGTAACATCCCCCTCCCACCTTGAAGACATAAGGGCGACTATAGCTCATAAAAAAATAGAAATAAATCATAAATGCGTCTATGGGGAATAGAATACCCTCACCGCAACAAGATTTCTCCCACCGCAAGTTAATCAAAGGTACTTCAGACATATAACATTATATATATAATAATGAGAAATGCTATGTGTATATTGGAGATATGTAGAACATTACATATATAATGATGGAGAACATTTATATATATTTGAGTTATATCTTATATATGTAGAATATACATGTAATCATAGAGAATTACATGGTGAAATAACCCCATACATATATGATCTATATATGGACCATTATATATGTAATAGGGGAGAACGTTATTTATATTATTTGGAGATATACGTTTAGAACATACAAATATAATAATGAAGAACATTATATATTGGAGATAGATATATATTTCAGACATATATATTACATATAATGGTACATATGATTATGCAGCATTGCATAGCAAGCTTTTTCTAAGATGAAGATTTGGTATATTTATTATTATTGGTGTTGTAAGCCTATATATATATATTTCGCATTGAGTTGTTTATTATATCTAGCCTTAGGGCTGCTAAATAGATATAATGGTTATGGATTGCGTAGAAGATAAGTGTTGTAGTTGATTTGAAGTTAGTGCAGGCGTTCCGATAAACGCACAAGTCCATTGGGATAAGTCGAGAGGTCATTGTTGTGACAAGTTGCCTCTTGTCGGTTAGTGTTTCTGGTTTATACATCTCACAGCTTCGCGCTGGCAGTTGTGTTGTTTTCCAGAAGTTGTATATGGGTTGGTAGTTTTCTATGTTAGCATCTGTAAGGTTATTTATGATTTCTAAATAAATTATAGATTCCTGCATTATTGAAATGCCCAAACCTGTATTGAATTTTGAGGATGCATTATTAGATTTGGAGGCATGGTGGGAAACCCTTACTTGAGTAGTTGAGTATGGAGGCATTAATTACTCACCTTTACTGACATTAATTGTCAAAGAGATGGTAATTATGGCGGGTTTTGCTTTGCCTTATTGATGCCCATTATGGGGCGTTACGGGAATTTGTAAGCGCAAATCGTGGTAACGCTAGGGTTTTGATGAGAATAAATCTATCACTGTGGGGAGTGCTAAGGAGGAGTCTTTTACACCCTTTTATCCTGGCCCATTCTTTAATTATTTGGGGGGGAGTCTTCACACAGAGAGGGGAGGATGGAAGAATTTTTCATCTCAGCTCATTTTGGGTTCCGATATGGGTTCATTGTTCTGGGTATGGACTGCTGTGGTTGGCAGCTTAGTGTTTGTGCTAAGAATTGTTACAGTCATCTGGTGGAACCCTCTGGAAATGAAGCAGTGCTTTCAGTCACAGGGAGTCAATGGACCTGCGTACAGACTACTCAATGGAAGTGGTTGCGGATATGGTTAGCATGTATGGTCAAGCGAATTGGAAAAACTCATGCAAAAGTCACGCGACCTAGCTCTCAAATCCTTCCACTTTGTCATCGCCCAGTAAAACCTATGTATTTTTGCATACCATCCTTTTGTTTTCAGCTATTGGGTTGGCTCGTTTGGTTACTACATATCATAATTAGCATAAGAAGGAAATGCCGAGTTCGTTAAGTGGTATGTTACATCACTAATCAAAGCACCCAATACTTCTCTAAATTACTTCACAGTGCATAGTTTCGTATTTTTAAATATTGGCCTGCGCTTGATATTTGTCTACACTTTGAAGTATCTATGTGGGGAATCGACGTCCTTTCTATGATTAGGGCTCTGACCTAAGTGTCTGAAAACTCTTCAAGCGTTGATATTTTTCCCTTTAACCTGCATGTTAGGAGAAAATTGGTTGTTGCCTGCAATGTGTTATGGCCTACTTGATGTGAGAACTTTGTTATTGCCTACATGTTCTGCGAAATTGGTTATAACCTTCCTGTTATAAGAAATCTGTTGTTGCCGACGGATATGAGAAGTGTGTTATTGCCTGTGTGTTATGAGGAATATGCATAACCTGTGTGTTATGTAAAATATTTTTTTTTGACTAGGTGTGATGATAAAACTCTTATTGCCGCTAATCTACTAAAACCCTCTTGTGGTATTTTACCTTTGAACTAAGTTAGGTATGGAAAAAATCATTGATAATAAAATTGTTGCTGCAAGTTAAGTTTTCGTTTCTCTCCCAGAGATATTCCTGTGCGTATTAAATGTCATTATGGATCTGAATGTGGGTATAACCCTGACCGGATTGGCAATATGGTTAGGCATGTTTTCCACCAGAAGAGCATTCCTAGGTAATGCATAAGAAGTCGTTGTAGGAGTACAATGTTTGGATTAGAAAACGTTGCCGGTATTACATGTTTCCTTTTCATATGAGTAGTGATTACTGTTTGGCCTTGCTGTACAAAAGGTAGATCATCGCCTCTGTGGAAAATCCACCTGCATGGGGTTGAAAGGATATGCGCGTATCCTATGGACTGTAGACCATGGCTTGAAAACCCCTTTTCCTTGTATTGTTGCTTTATCTTAAATATGTTGAGGGGGTTGTGTTTTTGCATTTTGATAAACTCTACAAGGGATGGGTAACCATATTGTAAATCTCGTCTTTTAACCCGATGAATTTGGATGATTTTTTCTACTAATCTAAATTGCCATGGATCCTGAAGGTATTTAGTTACCTATCATCCTGGTTTAGTTGCTAATTAGGTAGTCGATGTTTTAATTCCCTTTGTATTTTTTATATGAGAATTAATTCTAGCCACCTTTAAGGACTAGGTTTGGACTTATCCTTGTGAATAGGATAATATTTTTAACTTTAAAGTAATGTGTTGCATAGATGTATAGTTATATACGAAATATATACACATATGGGCATATGGCCTTGACTCCAGGTTTATACTTGGTACGAATAGTACCCTTTCGACCATAGATTGAAATAAAAAATATGGTTTGGTCATAAACATTGTCATTTGGGGGCATGTGCAAGTATACCATGAATACATAGTGTAAAGGTCTTGATTTATGAAATCTAAAGAAGGAACCGACCGGTGACTTCTCCTAACTGGTATATTAAACAGATAGAACACTTTAGCTATGTATAAGTTACCTCACTAAGGCACGAAGTATGATTCGTACTTAATGACAACCATCATGTCTTACTTCTATAGTTATAACTATATGTATTTGAAGATGACGAGCACATGGTACTTCCATAGTTATAAATATATATATATTTCTCACGACTCTTAGCATGTCAAAATTGAGATTACTACAAGCTTGGTGACTGGGTTATAGGTTATGTTAGAGAGCCCATGGGAATAACCAAAAGAAAATGTGGCAACAGGGATTTTGCAAAAACGTAACTCTTTTTATCGAATGAATAATACATGGCATGATAGTTTGGTGGACACAGCCCAGGGATTGGGTGAACCACGTACATTGGTCTTGTTTTCATGTGTTCTTGATGTATACTTTCTTTTGTGTTCTGATGTATACTTTCTCTTGTACCTTGACGTACTTATTTTATGTTTTATCTCATGTACTATGGTTGTGTGTATCTACCTGAGTTTGATCATAATGGTGGTTTAAAATGTTGAATGGAGAGTCCAAAAGAAGATGCTATTGACGTCAATAAAATAGTCAATTGGAGGGCTAAAGAACACAAATTATTCCTTCAGTATACTTTGGTTTTGAACTAACAAATTAAGCGTATGTGATTAAATGTATGGGTAACTGTATGAACAGATCGTAAAGATAATGTCACACTTAATGGTTATTTATTTCCAAATAGCCCTTTGTAAGGAGCATAATTTACCCCATTCTCACTAAAGATTTCTTTTAGGTTTTCGGGTGATGTTACATCTATGCATAGTAAGTCATTTTCCAGGACACTATGGCGACGACATGTTGTGAGTTACATTAAAGAGAATTTCAAATGATTGTGTTACAATGCACATGGTTTTCACATTTTTGATACGAAATTTCTATGTAAAGTTACCGCTAACAGGTTGGACTCCTTTGTAATAATAAGTAAACAACTTCTTTACCCCATTTCCGGACATATTGTCATCAAGGTATTAGAGGGACATTACATATGGTATCAGAGCAAAGCTTACAACGCTCAAACCTAATGGACTCATCGGCATACAGGTATGTGGTGAACTATGTGATTAGATTATGAGTTATTGCAATGCATGAAGTTAGTTGCATGCACTGAAAATACAGGAAAGGTTATTTGTTTGATTGGGGGATGAGAAAATGAAGACAATATTAGGCTTGATGCGACGTATCTATGCAAATTTCACTTATGCTGTTTGACATATGTACTGATGAGTGAAGTACAAGTTGAAATTATTTTTTGTAAGAATAAGTGCATATTATAAACACATCAAGAAAAGATATTGAAGAGGAAGAAAAGACTTAATATGATACACAAGTATATTTTTGTCCTAGTCAAATAGGAGCATGTTATTATATAATTTTTTTTATGAGAGTATGATGCGACTTATTTTGGGCAAGAATCTGTTAGCAGATAATGCAGGTGCTCATGGTTACAAGAAGCAGCAGCACATGGGGATCAAAGGCAAAGATGAAATCCTTAGTAGGAATAGTAATGTCTGGAGTTTGTATGATGCCCTATTTATTATGGAAGGCTACCAAGATGATAACATCTGATTAGTTTTATTATATTTTGGAAAAGCATAGCTTCGGTAATTTGTTATGTTGAGAATATACTTTATAAAAAGTTTTGAAAAATTTCTAGTATAGTAACTATATCATTTGAGAATGACCAGTCTAAAGCGACTGAACCATAGAAACTTTTGAGATGGTCTATACATGCATTAATACTAGAGCATCAAGTTCTCTTGGATGTATAATATAGTCTCTTAGGTCTAGAGGGATTAGGTAGACACACCTTGATGATAATGGAGCATGGGGAATATCAAGTTACCACATGGATACGGTGTGGAGTGAGTAGGCATGGAACATCAAGTACGCTGAGTGATATTAAAGTTGTGGCTGAGGTGGAGCTTCTAGGCTCCGAAAGAAACAATGTGTCAAGTAGGGATTATGTTGTTTTTATTCCTTCATAATTGAAATGATATCTGATGTATGTTATGGTAAGTGACAAAGCATTGGGATTTTTGCAGGTGATGAAATATGGAAGTCCTAGTTGGACCATAACTAAATAATTGAATATAAATATGAATATATGAAACCTCAAAAGAAAGAGGCTAACTAGACTACCTATGAAATTAGGCTACAGTGTAGCCAAAGTGAACGGTAAAGTATCTTGTGCATAAAACAAATAATGATTCTCGTTATATTAAGAGATTGCACTAAATATAGATACTCTTATTGGATGAATAAGAACGTCGGAAGACCTAACATAAGTGGCTAAGATGTCTAAAGTTATTGATATTTGAGTTGATTAATGTTGTATAAAGTTATACACTAACACTACAGGATATGCTAATAGTTGAAATTGACTAGTAGAAAAAACTATTCGCTACCTTAAATAATGATGTTAAGAATGGTTGATGTATTGCTTATTATAGATTGTCGAATTTCAAGATTTTATCAACCAAGGATTAAAACTGTGGACTATGTGGTTTTTATACTGACATTGCAGGTTTCACCAAGAGTATGATTAGTCTTGCAAATCAGCGTGTGCTATTGGTGTATAAAATCCACCTGCATAAATAAGTTGTGCTTAAATTGCTCAGAAATGGGTAAGGAATAATTTTCCTGGATAATTTACAGGGTTATATAACTCATGAATAAACTGATGCAACTTATGATTAATTATTAAAATTTTGAGTTATTAATAGATGCTCTCACTAACTGTATAGCTGATTTCATGAGTCGGGACAATGACGGTAAAGGTCATGTGAAGCAACAATAAGTGTGCATTATGAATAGTTAAGGTTGTAATCTATACTAAATATGAACAAAGAAAAGTTGCATGCTGTGGGAGCACCATGGTGTTAGGCAAGTGATTGTCGTATGAACACATCGGTGTTAGGCATGTATGCCGCAGGAGCACAATGGTGTTAGGCAAGTGATTGCCATGTGAGCACATTGGTGTTAGGCATATGGTGTGGCAAAAAAAAAAGACCTAGGAAAAACTAGACATCTGGAAGACATGACGCTATCTGATGTCATTGAGGAGAAAAACTTTTGACTAGTGGTCAAAAGGGAGAGTAACCTCAGAAATAAACATAAGTCCACATGAGAAATGGTAAAATAACTCCAGGGAGAGAGTTGAAGAAAAAATTTAATGAAAAGAAAGATGTGTTACCAAATTTCCAGGTCCTTAGACAGTTACATGTCTTAATGTGTGGATGTGAAGGAAAAATGAAACTAAATTATGTTGAATTATTGTTGATACAATGTTGTCGATTGGATACAGATTATGTAATACTTCAAGTTGGGAACATAGAAAACCCCAATGCAGTCCATGTTCCTATAAATATCAATCTATGTATGTTCTGACGATAGTCTTGGAAGGCTTCGTGATGCCTTGCGGGAAAGAGGTTAAGGACCAAAAATTGGATTTTGCTCACCAGAATGTGAAAACAAGCAATGAGGACCAGCAAGGGCAAGGATGATGAATAGGTAACACTGAGGACGGTGTTAATTCTAAGGGGGAAAGGATGTAACATCCCACTCCCACCTTGAAGACATAAGGGTGACTACAACTTGTAAAAAAATAGAAATAAATCATAAATGCGTCTATGAGGAATAGAATACCCTCACCGCAACAAGATTTATCCCACCGCAGGTTAATCAAAGGTACTTCAAACACATAACATTATATATATAATAATTGGAAACACTATGTGTATATTAGAGGCATATATATATTGGAGGTATGTAGAGCATTACATATATAATGATGGAGAACATTATATATATTTGAGTTATATCTTATATATGTAGAATATACATGTAATCATAGAGCATTACATGGTGAAATAACCCCGTACATATATG
This sequence comes from Pseudotsuga menziesii, assembly GCA_001517045.1. Taxonomy (NCBI): domain Eukaryota; kingdom Viridiplantae; phylum Streptophyta; class Pinopsida; order Pinales; family Pinaceae; genus Pseudotsuga; species Pseudotsuga menziesii. The sequence continues at coordinate 187,674 of LPNX010407127.1, read as the reverse complement.
ATCTATATATGGACCATTATATATGTAATAGGGGAGAACGTTATTTATATTATTTGGATATATACGTTTAGAACATACAAATATAATAATGAAGAACATTATATACTGGAGATGGATATATATTTCAGA
>LPNX010407127.1:161747-187467 GCA_001517045.1 Pseudotsuga menziesii | reverse complement strand
TATATATATATATATATATATATATTTCGCATTGAGTTGTTTATTATATCTAGCCTTAGGGCTTCTAAATAGATATAAAGGTTATGGATTTTGTAGAAGGTAAGTGTTGTAGCAGATTTGAAGTTAGTGCAAGTATTCTGATAAACGCACAGGTCCATTGGGATAAGTCCAAAGGTAATTGTTGTGACTAGATGCCTTTTGTCGGTTAGTGTTTCTGGTTTCTACATCTCACAGGTTCGCGTTGGTGGTCGTGTTGTTTTCCGGAAGTTGTATATGGGTTGGGAGTTTTCTATGTTAGCATCTGTAAGGTTATTTATGCTTTCTAAATAAATTATAGATTCCTGCATTATTGAAATGCCCGAACGTGTATCGAACTTTGAGGATGCATTATTAGATTTGGAGGCATGGTGGGAAACCTGTACTTGAGTAGCTGAGTATGGAGGCATTAATTACTCACCTTGACTGACATTAACTGTCAAAGAGACAGTAATTATGGTGGGTTTTGCTCTGCCTTATTGATGCCCATTATGGGGCGTTACGGGAATTTGTAAGTGCAAATCGTGGTAATGCTAGGGTTTTGATGAGAATAAATCTCTCACTGTGGGGAGTGCTAAGGAGGAGTCTTTTACACCCTTTTATGCTGGCCCGTTCTTTAATTTTTTTGGGGGAAGTCTTTACATAGAGAGGGGAGGATGGAAGCATTTTTCATCTCAGCTCATTTTGGGTTCCGATATGGGTTCATTGTTCTGGGTATGGACCGCTGTGGTTGGTAGCTTAGTGTTTTTGCTAAGAATCGTTATAATCATCTGGTGCAAGCCTCTGCAAATGAAGCAGTGCTTTCAGTCACAGGGAGTCAGCGAACCTGCATATAGACTACTCAATGGAAGTGGTTGCGGATATGGTTAGCATGTATGGTCAAGCGAACTGGAAAAAATCATGCAAGAGTCACACAACCTAGCCCTCAAATCCTTCCACTTTGTCATTGCCCGGTAAAACCTATGTATTTTTGCATACCATCCTTCCATTTTCAGCTATTGGGTTGGCTAGTCTGGTTATTGCATATCATAATTAGCATAAGAAGGAAATGGCAAGTTGGTTAAGTGGTATGTTACATCTCTAATCAAAGCACCCAATACTTCTCTAAATTACTTCGCAGTGCATAGTTTCATATTTTTAAATATTGGCATGCGCTTGATATTTGTCTGCACTTTGAAGTATCTATGTGGGGAATCGACGTCCTTTCTATGATTAGGGCTCAGACTTGAGTGTTTGAAAACTCTTCTAGCGTTGATATTTTTCCCTTTTACTTGCATGTTGGAGAAAATCGGTTGTTGCTTGTAGTGTGTTATGGCCTGCTTGATGTGAGAACTTTGTTATTGCATGCATGTTCTGAGAAATTGGTTATAACCTACGTGTTATAAGAAATCTATTGTTGCCGGCAGGTATGAGAAGTGTGTTATTTCCTGTGTGTTATGAGGAATATGTATAACCTGTGTGTTATGTAAAATATGTTTTTTTTTTACTAGGTGTTATGAGAAAACTGTTATTGCCACTAATTTGCTAAAACCCTACTGTGGTATTTTACCTTTGAACTAAGTTAGGTATGGACAAAATCGCTAATAATAAAATTGCTGCTGCAAGTTAAGTTTTTGTTTCTCTCCCAGAGATATGCCTGTGCATATTAAATACCATTATGGATCTGAATGTGGGTATAACCCCGATTAGATTGGCAATATGGTTAGGCGTGTTTTCCACCAGAAGAGCATTCCCAGGTAATGCATAACAAGTCCTTGTAGGAGTACAATGTTGGGATTAGAAAATGTTTTCAGTATTACATGTGTCCTTTTCATATGAGTAGTGATTACTATTTGTGCCTTGCTATATAGAAGGTAAATCACCGCCTCTATGGAAAAGCCACCTGCGTGGGGTTGCAAGGATATGCACGTATCCTATCGAATGTAGACCGTGACTTGAAATCCCCTTTTCCTTGTATTGTTGCTTTATCTTAAATATGTTGAGGGGGTTGTGTTTTTGCATTTTGATAAACTCTACGAGGGATGGGTAACCATATTGTAAATCTTGTCTTTTAACCCGATGACTTTGGATGATTTTTTCTACTGATCTAAATTGCCGTGGATCCTGAAGGTATTTAGTTACCTATCATCTTGGTTTAGTTTCTAACTAGGCAGTTGATGTTTTAATGTCCTTTGTATTTTTTATATGAGAATTAATTCTAGCCACCTTTAAGGACTAGGTTTGGACTTATCCTTGTGAATAGGATAATATTTTGAACTTTAAAGTTATGTGTTGCATAGATGTATAGTTATATATGAAATATATACACATATGGTCATATGGAATTGAATCCAGGTTTATGCTTGGTAGGAATCGTACCCCTTCGACCTTAGATTGAAATAAAAAAATGGTTTGGTCATAAACATTGTCATTTGGGGGCATGTGCAAGTCTACCATGAATACATAGTGTAAAGGTCTTGATTTACGAAATCTAAAGAAGGAACCAACCGGTGACTTATCCTAACCGGTATATTAAACAGATAGAACACTTTAGCCATGTATAAGTTACCTCCCTAAGGCACGAAGTATGAGTCGTACCTAAAGACAACCAGCACGTGTTACTTCTATTGTTGTAACTATATGTATTTGAAGATGACCAGCACATGGTACTTCTATAGTTATAAATATATATATATTTATGATGGCTCTTAGCATGTCAAAATTGAGAGTACTACGAGCCTGATGGATGGGTTATAGGTTATGTTAGAGAGTCGATGGGAATAACCAAAAGAAAATGTGGCAATAAGGATGTTGCAAAAATGTAAGTCTTTTTATCGAATGAATAATACATGGCATGAGGGTTTGGTGGACGTAGCCCAAGGATTGGGCGAACCATGTACATTGGTCTTGTTTTCATGTGTTTTTGATGTATAGTTTCTTTTGTGTTCTGATGTATACTTTCTCTTGTACCTTGACGTACTTATTTTATGTTTTATCTCATGTACTATGGTTGTGTGTATCTACTTGAGTTTGATCATAATGATGGTTTAAATTGTTGAATGGAGAGTCCAAAAGAAGACGCTATTGACATCAATAAAATAGTCAATTGGAGGGCTAAAGAACACAAATTATTGCTTCAGTATACTTTGGTTTTGAACTAGCAAATTAAGCGTATGTGATTAAATGTATGGGTACCTGTATGAACAGATGGTAAAGATAATGTCACACTTAATGGTTATTTATTTCCAAATAACCCTTTATAAGGAGCATAATTTACCCCATTCTCACTAAAGATTTCTTTCAGGTTTTCGGGTGATGTTACATGTATGCATAGTAAGTCATTTTCCAGGACACTATGGTGACGACATGTTGTGAATTACATTAAAGAGAATTTCAAATGATTGTGTTACAATGCACATGCTTTTCACATTTTTGATATGAAATTTCTGTGTAAAGTTCCCGCTAATAGGTTGGACTCCTTTGTAATAATAAGTAAACAACTTCTTTATCCCTTTTCTGCACATATTGGCATCAAGGTATTAGAGGGACATTACACACTGATAGTGAGATTTTAGTAGTACCCAGAACATTTTTCTACCCAAAGAAATTTATGTTGAATCCAGTTGCAATCCTTGTGTCTAATTGAAACTACAATTGAGACAACATGTAGGATCTGCACAAATCTAAATTCATGGTGCCTCATCTCGGAATGAGAAAGAAATCGGAGGAACTGGTTATTATAAATGCAATAAACCGTAACCAACTTAAGCACCAAAAAATAAAACAACTAGGTCCCATTTTTTCTTTACTCCATATTAATCAACTTGTTTTCTTAGTTCCTACCCAAATCATGTCCAATACAATGTTCTTAAAACTACTAATTTCTAACCATATAGTGGATTTGCTACAAACTATGGCTATACTCATATGTTCTTACGAAACCATATCTATGTCTACACTTTTCACCTTAACTTATTTTACCCGGGTATAGGACAAAAGCAAATATTAGCTTTCAAATTTCATTATATGATATGATTGTCTATGCAAAGATCACCCTCAAGAAGACATGCATTTTCTCATGGTATAAACTTCAACAACTCCATGAATATGAGCCTTCTTAATCATACCTTTTAAACGTGTTTATAACAAGCATGTGAAATTGTTAAATATGTATAATGTTCATTGTTAATAATATGATCTTCTTCACTGGTGGCTCAGCATGGACAACAATTGCATTCTTGATTCGCAGAAAAAATGACTGATATAGAAGCTTCACTGAAGTACATCAAAATTTACATTAGCACAAGATGAGAGGTGAACTCTTGCATGTTAAAACTCCCTATGCGAATCAAACATCCCCTTCTTAAGGGAACTTCCACAATATAATTCTAGCACTCTGCAAGTACCAAGCCCAACAACAATTTAACTTTATGTGCATGCAATGTGTGTGGGGTACCACCATCTATGTTACTGGATCAGATCGAAGAATAGTGCTTCTATGAATCTGGATCCAGATCTGACCCAGATACATTTCCAGAAGGACCCACTTGAGATCTGTTTCTTGCTTGTCAAACATGTCCATCCAGCAGATACCCCAAAAATACATATTTAAAAAAAAAACATCAAATTAAAATTAAAATTCGCTATGTGCATGGACGTTTTACCCTATAAAATAGCCCCTCCCCCCAATCCAAAAACACATAAAATTTAAGTTCATCATAGTAGTCTGCATTTCTGAGTTTATGAGAACAATTTCGAGCATAAAAATGCAAAGATATGAAATTTCTATGTCTATAAATATGCCATTTTCGCACATTTAGATATTGACTTTCCAAAGAGTCTAGCAAACCCATAACCATTTCGATGCAAGTTAGACAACTATTTTTCTTTATATGTTGCCTTTTAATTTGATTTTAATTTTGAGCTGCAAAGCATAGGGCTCAAGCAGAACACCATCCATTTTCTTTTACACTCATTTCCAGAACTAATAGGCAGATTTATTCGTAACACATAAGCCCAGGTGCAGAGATACTACTCATACAGGAGAAGACCATCTTCCACAACAAAATGCAAAGGTAATCAATGGTTTAGACCACTCTAAACCATAAACACTCTGCATCATAGCCTCCTCTTCAGATTTTCCATTTTTCCAATAGGCCTAGCATTCAATCAACTTGGGAAGGTTAGTTATATACATAACTGGAAGAATTTAAAATGTCTTGTAATAACAAATTCATGTGCGTGATATAAATGTGTGTATGAACAAATTCACCAACCTGATATAAATGTGTGCAATCTAAACAATGATGTGATTTGGACAAACAACTAACTTGTAATAACAATTTGAATAAGCTTGATATAAATGTGTGTAACCCATATAGTGATCTGATGTGGACAAACAAATAACCTGTAATAACAATTTGAACCAACTTTAAAAAATTGTAACTTCAAAATATATAAGAGTCATTGTAAATTTTTTGCATTCCTTGTATTGATCAATTGAATTGCCTCTAGCTTCTCCTCTTCTTTGGATTATATTTCATGTTTTAATAAGAAAAAAAATTTCTCCTCTGGTTTTAGATTATATTATGTTTTAATATAAATAAATTAAAAAAAACAACAACAACATCATGTCAATTAATTTTAAGTTTGACCCATCTTTTCTAAGAGCTGCTAAATAGCCTATCTCCTTTGGTTCTGGTTTTAGATCTAGCTTCCCCTTTCCTTTGGTTTTAGATTATATTTCATGTTTGAATAAATAAATAAATAAAATAAAAAAAAACTATTCTCTAGTTTTAGATCATATTTCATGTTTTAATATGAAAAAAAAACATCATGTTAATTAACTTTAAGTTTGACCCAGTTCCTAAATAGCCTATCTCCTCTAGTTTTAGATTATATTTCATGTAAAAAAAAAAAGAAAATATCAATTATGTTTAAGTTTGACCCAACTTGAGCCTAGTCACTATATTGTAACTTATAGTTGAAACTTAAATATAAGTACACATTCTTTTAGTCTATTTACTATATTGGAAAATCAACTTCTAGTCAAAACTTAGATATAAGCACACATTCTTAAAAAAGCATTTGTGATTTATGTTATAAGCACACAAAATCTTGTTTTATGCTGTTTTGTGCCATTAATTATGCTATTTAATAAATTTGAAAGCATTTAAACTAAGGTGAGCAAATTAACCGTGTTTGTTAGTTTGTTTAAATAAAAAAAATGCAAATAATGTGGATTTGTCATCAACAAAAATCTTTGAAGCCTTTCCACATCTGAGATACAATTTACAAAGCAACCAACCTTCATCATTTAAATTTCCAGCTAACACATTTAGTATTATGTCTCTTCTTTGATACTAGAATTTGTCATGAACAGAAATCTTTGAAGCCACTTCTAAGATACAATTTACAAAGCAACCAATCTAGATAATTTAAATGTTACTGAAAATTTGTGCACAACATGAAGTAAAGTCAAAATAAAAGCATACTAGGTGCTTTATAATAAAAAGCTACATTGATTGATGCTCCTCTACCAAAAATTCTTCACCATTTCATATTTCAGAAATTTATAATTTTCTGTTTACTGAGAGAGAAAACTGTTTTAACTGTTAGAACTCATGAACTTCACGAGTGATGCTTTATAAAAAGTTCATGTTACTAAGCATTATGCAAATGCCGGTAAACAGGAGGGATAATTTTCTGTTTACCCAGAGAGAAAACTGTTTTAACTGTTAGAACTCATCAGCTTCATGAGTGATGCTTTACAAAAAGTTCATGTTACTAAGCATTATGCAAATTCCGGTAAATAGGAGGGATAATTTTTTGTTTACCTAGAGAGAAAATTGTTTTAACTGTTAGAACTCATGAACTTCACAAGTGATGTTTTACAAAAAATTTGATGTTATTAAGCATTACACAACATTACACAGCATTATGTAAATGCTGGTGAAAAGGAGGGTCAACCATCCCGCTGGATCTCTCCCTCGATAACATCATAATACTTGAATGCCCAAACCTTATTGTTATTCAAATGCACCCATTGATGTATTATATTTTGATCTCATGTATGAAGTATAAACATCATATTTCTCGCTCACTTCACTAGGATCAGAAGTTACTCCAATGGAAACCTTCTAGTACTAGTTGATCCTAGCTCACTTAACTAGGATCAACAGTAACTCCAATTCCCAACCTTCGTGTACTAGTTCATATCTTGATCCTAGCCCAACCCTGCTAAACCTCTGGCACTCGATGTATATAGCTTGATCTCCTTTGCTTCCTTTAAGAGTATAATGATTTCCTTTGCTTCCTGTATGAAGTATAAACAGCATAACACTGGCTCACTTCACTAGGATCAGCAGTAGCTCCAGCCTCCACTGCCCAACCTTCCATAATCGTTGATTCTACCTTCCATTAAGAAGTGTGCCAAGTATCTGCATCACAACTTGCATATCAAGTAGCAGTGGAATACAATCACCACCTGTACGAATTGGTTGGATCTCTTTCATCGTCACTGCCCAACCTTCCATACTCATTACTTCTTCCTTCCATCAAGAAGTTTCCAAGTATCTGCATCACAACCTGCATATCAAGTAGCAGTGGAATATAATCACCACCTATATGACTTGGTTGGATCTCTTTCATCATCCTCTATTGCACCAAATAAAGTTGTCTAACTCTCTAAAGGATTAATTTGGAAACTTATTGTGAAACTCTTTCAAGGATATATGAAATTGTAGGAATCACTATTAGATATGCAGAGGGCTCAAAAGGAGATAAGGCAGGCACTTCCCTTTGATATGTGTGGTAGTTGTGAAGTCTACTAAGAAATTGGAAGGGTTGGAGTAGGCACTGATGCACGAAAAGATTGAGAAATTTATGAACACTGCATAGGGCTGATATATCATTGAACTTAACTGAACCTAAATGTGTACTCAGCACCAAAGATTTCTGCTGTAACAATAATATAGGTTTATTTTTTTGTTCTTGCTTTGATGATGGATAACACTTTCATTGTGAATGTAACACCCTAGTTTTGACCCCATTACATTAGATGTATATGATGTATATATTGCAAATGATCATGGTGTGGAGCTAAAGGCCAAGGCCCCACCATTGATCGGCTATGTTAGGTTTTGGATTTAAACTTGTCATCGATGGTATATCGGCGCATGTGGCATATGTTTTGAGTTTAGAATCATGTAAATATGCATCTATAATTAAAATGAACACAACCAGCTATGGTCGCAGCAACTAAATCAAAAGGGGCATGATTTTCACAAGGATAAGGGTGGGGGGGGAATTTGTCAAACCTTGGACAATGAGGGAAAATAACCATGTGTCTTCTTGTTTTATTCCAACCACTTTCATTGAAGAATTGTTGTTCGTTGTGAAGCAGTTAATTGTTTTGGGAGTGGGGTGGTAAGACTGTCAGTCCTCACCCACACACACACTCCACCCATGGTTGACTCCACAATGGCAGAAACACTCACGCAGGCGATACCACTCCAACCCACGACATTGCTGTTGCTCATGCACTTCCATTTTCATGTCCTATCGGTTGTTTGATCATCCACGCATAGAGGTAGATCTACTAACCTTCACGCAGGGACCATTGTCTATTTTGGATCCCACGCACAGACTTCTTTCTGGCTAGATCTCACGCAGCCAAGAGAGAGGATCCGTTTCCACTGCCATTCACATTTTCCTCACGAAGGAATCGACTGTGTTTTAAACCATATTTGGAATTGGGTGTGGATTTTCTCTCACGCGCTGTGTTTTTCTGTTTTTATTACTCACGGAGCCAGCTGGGGGCCGTTCAGCCACTATCACCTACAATTTTCCTGTGGAAGGACATTGTACCTCAGGGACTGTGTGTAAGTTCCTTGGTGACTTCACTACTCAGAGGGGGTCACTGATTTTCCCCACGTTGTTGGCTGTGGTTGCTGTGGTTGTACTTACATTTTGGGGACTGTTGTAAGCTCGTTGGAGAGTCATTTTGGCCACGATAGGGCCAAGAATGACTCAGAATTTGTCTTCCCTATCTTAAGCTGTATTAGTTGATTGTTTGCATGTGTGCAACGGTTGGTCTTCGGACTGTGTAAGGAACAGGGATGGGGGCTTAGTTTGGCTTGATAAACCTGGTGGCTGGAAACCACACAGATAGAGCTAGAGGGCTGGCCTTCTTCTCCATCACCCCTGAATAGTAGTGGAAGGGAATGGAGGGCTTGAGGGATTGTGTAGCAGAGAAGGGACTGATTCCTTGTGTTGGGTGTGGTGGGTTTCTTAGAGGTCAGGCTAGTTCTGGTGTAGGTGTTCTTGGCTCTGTAATGAGCTCACCAGCTTAGCATTGAGCCTTTCCCAACTCCTTGATGGCCTGATAAACCCAATTGTATTGGCTTGGCTGTGTTTTGTACATCCTTGGCTATGTGTAAGCCTGCTAGTTCCCTTACTCCTTGGAGAATCATGCCCAGCTCGGGGGTGGCAGCGTTGCTGAGAGATTAAGGAGCACACTGGCCTATAGTTGGGTGGAACGTTGTAGCAACGTAGCTGGTTGTGGAATGAGTTCTTCATAAGATAAGTGATCTTGTTCATTTTACTTTTGCAATCATATTTTTCTGTTAATGAAAATGATGAACATGTTGGATGAATGCTTGTTTGAATGTATGATGTTCCGCTGTGTCTGATAGATAATTGCATCTATGCATGATAAATTCTCATGTGTGCATAATTTAGTTCAAGGTTTTTGTTTAAGCATTCTATTTCATAAATTTATGTGCAATCACATGTTCATGGGGCTCTTATCCCGGGTGGTTTAGGCCATGCTGATCACGTCCTCTTCACCGGTTGGAGGCATGGGGACATGACAGTGAACCTAATGTCCATTGAAGATGGTTTTGAGCAGATGCTTCTATAATTCCTGAACCAGAGGAAATCTTAGTCTACAATTAATTATATATCTCTAGAAAACAAAAAAAGAAAGAAGCTAAGTCAAAAGAACTACCTAATGGACCCATAAATTGCTGTTACAGTATTGCAGTTTATTTTTCTATTCCTACTCTATTGATGGCTGGCACTTTCATTGTGAACCTAATGTCTATTGAAGAAGGTTTTGAGCAGATGCTTCTGGAATTCCTAAACCAAAGGCAAGATCAGATCCCCGACTAAGGTACAGACCTCAATGTGATAGAGGAAAGCAAGATTTTCATTGTCTAGCTCCTTTGGATTGATATGAAACTGCAAACCATTGATGAAATAGAACAAATTAAACTTGATATAAAATTGTGTTTTATCATGAAAATAACAAAGCAAAATACAAATCCCCAATATTAAAATGAAGCAAAGATAAAGAGATAAAAATACAAACCCCAAGTACTAATCCGAAGAAGAGAGAAACAGGTAGTCCAGTATCTATCATTGCCTAACCAGCACGGCCTATTAATAAGAAAAACAACATCATTGGAAAACACATAAGAATTCCACCAATTGACCAAGTTGCAAGATTAAATTGACCAAGTTGCAACAATTTCAAATGTGAAGCATCCCAAGTTCCATTTTCGCACATTTAGATATTGAATTTTCAAAGAGTCTAGAAAACCCATATCCATTTCCATGCAAGTTAGACAACTATTTTTCTTTATATGTTTCCTTTTAATTTGATTTTAATTTTGAGCTACAAAGCTTAGAGCTAAAGCAGAACACCATGCATTTTTCTTTACCCTCATTTCTAGAACTAATATGCATATTTTTTCGCAACACATAAGCCCAGGTGCAGAGCTACTACTTACAGCAAGAGAAGACCAACTTCCACAACACAATGGAAAGGTAATCAATGGTTCAGACCACTCTAAACCATAAACACTCTGCATCATAGCCTCCTCTTCAAATTTTCCATTTTTCCAATAGGCCTAGCATTCAATCAACTTGGGAAGGTTAGTTAGATACATAACTGGAAGAATTTAAAATGTCTTTTCTAAGATGGAAAATTATTATATAAACAAACTTACATCTTTTGAGTGAAAGGGTGGTCGAAGTATGAAATGTTCAATCCATACCAAACAGAAGCTTGTTTGAATTTTGTTCCTTTTAAAATTAAACTAAAATAATGAAGTTGGTAAATTGGAGTAAGATAGTGAACATCACGATGGCTCATGATGGCTAAAGGCCACTGCGGGAATGGCTATACGATAAGGTAATACCCATTCTGGTGTTGAGCCTAATTTAGTGATTAAAATAGACACAACAAAATATTATATTTTACTTCTGCTACTCGGTTGGAATCCAACCATCTTGACTTAAATATTTACAAATACATGAAATCTTATGCATATGCCACTCAAATTAAGCTTAATTTATTGATGAGACAGAAATAAGACTCCACCAGAAAAAATCAAACATTATGGTTTAAATTACAACAAGCTTTTTGCATAAAAAAATAGTCTAGCATGCATATATCTAAACTTGCTTGGAAAGATATTCAAATGAAATTAAAATCTATTTTAACTTACTAGAGTGAAGGATAATCCTTTGTTAGAGGAAAGTCTAATACTCACAAGCTCAATTAGAAGAGGAAGCTCCTTCTATAGCAATTCCGTAAATGAGACAAAAGATTCCATGAAAACAAACATGATGGTTAAATTACAAGAAAACTTCTGCTAAAAATTAGTGTAGCCTGACAATATCAAAAATTTCCTGTAAAGATTCTCAGAGGAAATTAAAATCCACTTAACTTAAAATTAAAATGAAATTAAAATCTAGTTGAACTTACTGAAAATAAGGATAAGCCTCTGCTAGATGAAAGTCTACTACTCACAAGGCTTGGTTAGAAGATGAAACTCCTTTTCTAGTGATTCCATAAATGAGATAAAAGATTCCATGAAAACAAATTACAATAATTTTTTGCTAAAAATCAAAGTTAAATTACACAAAGCTTTTGCTAAAAAATTAAACATGACAGTTAAATTACAAGAAAGTTTTGCTTAAAAACAGTCTAGCCTAATGATATTCGAATTTGTCTGTAAAGATACTAAGATGAAATGAAAATCCATGAACTAACTCCCATTAAGGCTAATCCTTCTGTGCAAGAAAGTTTGTTACTCAAGAGTCTCAGTTAGAGGAGGAGCCTGCTCCTGCAGCGATTCCATGAATGAGATAAAAGATTATAATTCTAGCCGAAAGGATATGTTAAGTTATGCATCTATGCAAAGCAGCCATGATGCTATTATATAAACAAATATGTACTGAATGACTTCATATGGCTCTACAATAAAAATATGGCCATGCATACAAGTCATTTGATAAATTATATAGTTAAACCTTTCATACAAAAATAGTAATATAAGTGAAACTTACATGCAGTTGTATGAGGAGTATTCTAGAGGTAATTGACCAGGGGTGGATTGTGAGTAAAACACTCCAAAACTGCATTTAGGAAGCAAGTGTTCCCCAAATTTTGAAAATCCTGCACCCTTTAGCATTTGCAAATAACATCCAAAGATTAGACTCTGAAATTAGAAAAAAAAAACATAAAAATAAATTCACCATTTGCTATCACATCTCAAAATTTTAGTTTCCTCTAATGATTAGAAATCTAGATTCAACATTGGGAGGCCTTACCATATGCTAATAACATAAATTCTCTAAAATCAAACTGGTGCAAACCTAGTGAAACAAAATAAAAGCCTACAATTCTTGCACACGTTATCAAAAAAATACTCATGGTATGGATTTAAGACCATCTATTCAAGAAACAAAGGCAACCAAAGACATTTCTAGCAAAGTTATCTCAGCCCCAACTCAACACTTAATTGGTAGAATGGAGACTTAGGTAAAGCACAAGTAGTCTATGACCGATCTATACATGATTCAAGTCAAAACAAGGAAATTGGTGGAAGATGCAAAGTTGCAAACACATTGAAGACCCGAGACACCAAATTTATGAAGACAATCACTCTCCACTGGAAGATGAATATCTGCTAGGAAAAGGTTGCATTAAATGATTGCAAAATAGTGGCAATATGAAATTCTACAAATTATTTCATAATATTATTTCCATTGTAGAAGCAGGGTAACTTGTCATTATATAAGTTATAAAAAGTTCCTTCAATGTTCACCCTCTGATATAGGTAGCTACTACTATAGGAAACTAGCAATAAAGTCAATTGATTGCATTCTTCATTTTTGGCTATCATACCTCGCACATGAGTGAAACAACCTTCTGAGGGGTGCTTGGTATTCCATGTTCAATGAAGGCCTAAATTTTCTCAAGTGTAAAAGTTAAATTTGTATTAGTCACAAGAATATGCATCCTAAAGTGAAGATCAGGTGTTTAGAAAGCAATAGACAAAAACTGGGAGAGCCCATTAATGAGTTTGCTGTGATAGCAATAAAAAATAGCTATAGATGTAAATCAGGGGTTATGTTACCATTATACATGCATCATGTAGGCATTGTAAATGTTGATCCAAAAGGATAGCTTCTGATGATATGTCAAGCCCTTTACATCTCTAGAACATAGTTTGCTCACAAGAAATCTGAAAAGCAGAGACTTATAAATTAGGCCAAACCTAAAAATGACTAAATGAGAATGGAAACCTTGTAAGGGCTTCTAATTGACCTTTCAATGATCAACACAAATAATCTAGATTGTTTACAGTAAAGGAATTAGTACAAGTGAACGATTTGGTCAAATAGCATTTAAGAGATGTTTTATTGGTATTCCAATAAAGTGACAAACACACCTCAATCTTCTGAATAAAGAAGCACGGCATGGGAGCCGATCCAAGTCAAATGAGACTGTATATATATCATGGAAATGTTTGTATGGACCAATATCTCTCAGAATTGATTTAGAACAAGCACCATAATGATCTTTGAAATGTATTTCTTATGAATATTCCATATGTATTTTACAGTTTAAAGTGCTTCTCGAGCCATAGCTTTTTGGGATTACACTTGAAAAAGTTGACCGTGAAGCTATTGATGGTGTCTCCTTATTGGTTTCCAATGATGGCCTTGTTAGCTTCAAAAAAATACTCATCAAGCACTTTACAATATCTTCAGAAAAGTTATTTTGTTGTGTACTTTTTCCATCTTAAAAAATATTCAGAGATGGTAGTTTTGTTGGTCCAAAATGAGTAATCACTGGAGTATGCTGTGTCTGGAAGATGTCATAATATCATACATAATTGAATCAATATATACTCATATAATATTCTTAAAGTGCACATGCACATAAAAAAAATGTATGTTCTTTACAACTTGAAATGAATACTCATATAATATTCCGAAAGTGCAAGTGCACATAAAAAAATGTATGTTCTTTAAGCAAGTCTTTTGATATCATACATGATTCCAAATTTTCTACCTTTTTTTTGGTGTTAGGGGTTGTATCTCCATAACATTTGTACGAATGAGTGAGCTTTGTTTCTGAGCTCCGTTCTTTCCTTTTGGGACTGGAGCCAAAGCATGTAGGTTCTTAGCTTTCAAATGCAACTGGTTCTTTTCTCAAGGCTAACACCTGGTATCCATGATTTCCTTTGCTCTGTTGAGAGCTTTAATGCCTTTGTTTCTTCAAGCCCCCTGTAAAAATGAAGGCTACTATTCATATCCTGGGATAGAAAGAAGAGGGTCTGGGTGTCTGGTATAGAGCCTAGAAAGAGTTGTCTTCTATGAAAATGTCTAGTTTCCAAAGCCCTATCATGTGTTCTGTGGACTCTATTCAGTGTTCTAAGATTCCTATCCGGTAAAATCCCTTTCATGGAATGAGGCAGACTTCCTACAAAAGAATCTTGTTTTCCTTGTTTCCTAACATGATCAGATAAATCTCCCGATGAGGGAGACCTACACAATACTCTCTTTGCCTTCAATTGTTCAGCATTTCCAAGAGGTTCCTTCTACTTTGTGGTTGATGAGGCATGATCTTCATTCTGATACATACCTTGTCTCATGTGTACAATTTGTTCCTCTAGGTGAACAACTTCTTCCTCAAGCAGAGATACTTTTGCAAGAAGCTTCTTTGTCTGAAGAGGCGAGCAAGAAAGCATATCTATCAAATATATTTTAGTATAATAGATTCTAGACACCTCCACTCAGACAAAACCATTTTGAGAAATTTAATAGCTCACACTTTATATTTGTAAAGGCCTATAATTAGAGCAGAAAGTCATCCCTTACAAATAGTTCCACCTATCAATGCATTGTAGGTTTTTCTATAGAACCTTTTTTATATGTGATTCCTGTACGAGAGAGAAAGCAATCCATCATTTGAAGACAAGAATATGGATATTATTTAAGAATTATGAATAGGATTATAAAACTCTCATACAAGAATAAGTGAAGCGAAAGATATGCCCATCTTGTTTCATCCACAATTCTAAATGGTAACTTTTCACTAAAACATTATGCTTGCAAACTAGATCTTCAAGGCATTCATTCAATGATTTTAATCACCTACTAAATCTTGTTGTGTTCATCAGAGTTTAATTTTACCTTTTGAGGAAGAAATGATGGAAGACGAGGGAGAACTCCTAAAGGTCTTGTGAAGGATCTTTCCAATGCTCTGTGCACATCCTCCTGATGCCTAAGTGTTTTGCGTAGCCTATCAACCTACATTTTGAAGAGAACACATAGTCAATAATATAGACATTAGACTTTGGCTATAGATTATTATTCCATTCATATATATACCAAGGAGAATTTCAATCACATTGCAGAGACGAAAACAACCCAAAATCTGGACAAATTGGGAACAATCAGAATCAATCAACAATGAACATTGCTAATATAAAACAATTAGCTCACACAGAGGTGAACTATTGGATTTTTACCATTTACTAATATATAGAGGGATATGAACTACGAAGTACCCCAACTTGAACCAATATTAGAACAAATTTCAGTACTTGAACTGCAATGGTTAAAGTTTATAAGAGGGTGTAGACCTCCCAAGCCATGGCAAGAAATGTGTGCCTAATATGCTCACGGATGTATGAAAGCCAAGATTTTCTAGCTCAAAATTAAAAATAAAAATCATCAAATCACAGAGCTTTATACATTAGAGTTGAATTACTAACTATTAAGGAAAACCCTAATTGGAATTTAGTTGTAGTGAGCAACTCTAGCATAGAGAGAGAGAGAGAGAGAGAGAGAGAGAGAGAAACAATAGTAACAAATATCATACATCTTGCTCGACGCTTAATATTATTTCCCGACATGAAGACATTGGAGAGTGAGCATTCCTTGCTGTGGGTCTTTGAAATTCTTGTCTCTGAATACCCTTCAAGGAAAAAAAAAACAACATCAGTTATTGAGTTAAACAAGGATAGATCACATTCTATTGGATGGAGTCTAAACCTTAGTTTGAATCAACAAATAAGAGAGAAAGTACCTTGTCATCATTCCCAATTCTGTTTGCTAACCAAGAGAAGCCATTGCTATAGGCAACAATGGATTCCTTCTCCCCACCATGATATGATAACCTATCAAAGTAGCACACAACACAAGAACAATGAACTATAATATAAATATAGTATTATGTTGTTGCCATTAAGGGGAGGGCGGGCAAAATAAAGTAATTTTTTTGTTTCTTCTTGTATAAAATGGACAAATAGCATGGAAAAGAAAAGTGTATAGGATAGTACATTTTAGTTTGGAGTTGGATGCTTTTCTTGGGAGTTGCATTGGTGGGAACAAGAGAGGACAAGTACAGATGAAGCAGCTGTACTAGTAAATTAAAAAATCGACTAACAAACTGTTGCAATAGTTGTTTACTTACAGACCATATACTCTCTTATGGAGAGTATTTTGAAACGATTTGAGTATTGTGAATATTTGAAACCAACTGAATGTACAAATAGTATACTTGTAGTAGAAGTTAAAAAATGGGCAACAAATTTAGTTTCAAACCAGGTATAGGGACACCATGGGGAAAAAAACAGACATAGGTATGAAGTCAAGAAGTACAAGCTAAATATACACATGGGATAAAACAAAAGTTAATATTCTTGGTCCTAAGTTCACTTGAGGTTTCAAGTTTTTTTTTCAGTAAAAAAAAACAGTTCCTTGATATTCTAATGAAACAAAGGTAACCTTGTACACCATCAAACAACTTTCCATACCCCAATGGGTCAGATAGAATAGTAAATATTACATTACAATGCAGTTCAAAACAAAAATATAACTATACCCAAGATGTGAAAAAATACATCAGCACCTGGTTATCAATACCTGAAAAGTTCCTCTCATAAGTGAGCAGTATATACATCAGTCAAAGAAATGTCCATAAAGAACATAACAAGACCCCAGACACCTTATCCAAAGCAGGCAAGTGACTCTCAAAATACTTGTAACTGCTGCTCAGCATAACCATAAATAACTCAAAAAAATCCATGAGATAAATATATGAAATAGAATGAGCAAATTCTAAAAAAGCTGGATTGAGACTTCCCCAATAAACTCATCATCATAAGATTCGGTAAGTAAGAGATGACCAGGATCCATACACAAAACCTCCATGGAGAAGATGTCTTCCCTCTTGTTATGTTCCCTATAGACATGGCTGAAATCCACCCAGGTGAATGCGGATATGAGTAATCTGGTGTTGTAGCACCAAGCCTCAAGGTTCACCATGTGAAGGGTGGATTCCCCCTTTTCCCAATTTATAATCACCGAGGATTCGCCACAGATATGTAGGTAAGGGAGCTCAATATCTTTGGAGACCCATAATGATGCCCAAAGTGCTAAAAGTTCTACTCTAGTATTAGTACTGCTCCCACATCGAAGCTTAAAAACTGCAATGTCTCTACATGGCCCTTTAATTAAGATAACTTTGTACACTTACACTTTTCAGGTTTTCATATATTCATTGCTTCATGGGAATAATTTTTTAATTCCATGAATAAGAAAAGTTATTTTCTTTGTGAAATGTGCCAAAACAATCCTCAATAGCTACTTCAGATTTGCATCATAACTTCATACCAAATCTACCCTTCAACAAAATTTCAAATATGTCTACTGAAATCAAGGCTCTTCTTTGCAAAAAAGTGCCACTTTTTTTCCTTACATTCCTCTCTGAGAGCACCTTGAGAATTCACAAGAAAGTGTTTTATGTTAGATACGTAAGTTTTTTGCATAAATTTTGAGCCCTTGTGTGCGAAGAGACTGTTGACCAAGTTACTCTTTTCTCATCCTACTTAGACAAGAGCTACCTCCTTCCAAACAGATAACTCAAAATAAAAGGCCATGAACAAGTGGTCTACAATATCTAAATCGTGCTTGCAAAGTATGCATATCTTAGCATGTCTAGTTTCTTTTATGTCTATTATCCTAGGTTAACAGCTTCTTGGCTATTTATAACCATAAAATAATCTTTAATCTTAAAGGAAATGTTGATTTCTAGACTGCTCTCCCGAAATAGACTCTATATGAAAGAAGGCATTCTTCAATGCTTGCAGCATAACCCAACTTGATAGTGTATACCCTTGTTCCACTATTCTTGGACCACTTGAGTTGATCATATTCTTCTAAAAGTTTAATAGCAATATGGTTAACAATATATACAAAATGCATACTAAAAATATATACAAAATGTTTCAATTATTTAGCCAAATTACCTTGTAAGTTTACATCAAATTCCTATCACAATATATGTACATTATATACAACCTTTATATGTTGAAAATAGTGGGAGAGGATAATGGAATTCTTATTCATTTTAGTTGTTAGGTAACAAGGGAGAAGCGATGATACAATGGATGAAGAATAAATAAGAGTTGATAGCAATGGGATAAGTTTAGGAATATAGAATAGAGGTTAAGAGGAGTTGGTAGGGTCACTTATTAATGTTTATTGTGTATGTAGGAACAACCAAAACCAACTATAAATAAAAGGATCCAACATACTAGGTAACAAAGATTAAATGAAAGTCTCAACATATTCCATTTACCACCATCCATAAAAGTCAAAGGATCCAACATTGTTAAAAAGAAACATTGAATATATTATATTCTAAGAATAATAACAGACATAACAGTTTTCCATGAAAACCAACATTATTAATTCTTACATAAATCTCCAAGCTCCAAAAATTTTACATGAAAGTAGTGCCAACAAGAAGTGGCACCGGTCAAAATGTCAAAACAAGTTATCCATGCATTCATTTTAAGTAAATGATTCCTTTTGTAAAAAGCTGTTAGAGAAAATTGTGCCTTTAATTCCTAGCCTCTACTACTTCAAAAGCTAGAATAAGTTGAAATCTACAGCAAAACCATAATAAATGGGAAAGCCTTGACAATATTATTGCAAACGAGGAAATGGGTACATGTTGAAAAAATGAATATCATTCCTAAGTTGAACTATGGAAAAGTGAATACATTTGAATGCTTTGAATAAAGAATAAAGTAGTAATAGTAAAAAACTCACAAACTGATACAAATTCATTACCAAGAGTCTTAGCTCAAGTTAAGAAATGACTAATAACATGATATAACATCCACCGGGAAAACTTATCCAAGAGACATGGGAGATGCATCATGATTAAAGAACTTAGTGAAAACATAAAAATTGAAAATATAGATAGGGAAGCAAATAGAGTTGTTGAAGCATATGGACAACCAAGTGGTGTTAATAAAGAAGGGAAACCCAAATCTGTCAAAGATTTCCCTTTTAAAGCGATGCCAATAGATGTTTATGTGCAGAATGACAATGCAAAAATCTGCAATGTTCAACAATAGAAATATTTTTCGGTACTTAAGCCCATGTAGCATAATCATGAATGGCAAGAACCTGTCAATGCCTTTTAATGAGAACTCCCTTTAGATGGTCGTAAACATTGACGTGATCAGGGCTATCCAACTTGCACCATTTTTCACCGAAGCTTAAAATTAGAACGATGTAATTATTCATTGAACAAAGCTACCAACTTTTCATATTGCACTTAGAGGTATGCTACTACCCTTGATGCATCTGGACCTAATGTAAGATTGTCAACGCAAGGAAGAAATTCTATAAAGAAAAAGAAAAGTCAGGAATGTCGATAACTTAAATGCCTTTCATTGAGAACACTCTTTAGATTCCATCAACATTGGAATGCTCAACACTATCCAGCTCGGGCTATTATTTTCACTAAAGGATGGAAGTCAGAACAATATAATTATTCAATGAACATAGTCATCAAATTTATGGACTGCACTTTGAGGTCTATTGGTGCGACTGATGCAGCTGGCCCTAATGTGAGTCTACTGTGATTTTGTCACTGCAAGGAAAGAATTATATGGAGAAAGAGCAAAGTCAGGAAGCTTCATAAAGAAAACAAAGGTTGAGCATATCTCTCCACATAATATATGGAAGACAGATGAAACCAATAGAAATCTGCCAGTTTCTAATACCAAGCAAGTGGCATCCCAGATCCAACATTAGCCTAGAAAAGAAAATGAGTGAAGCAATAGTTTGATGAAGCATGAGACAACTCCAATTTGTTACGATTAAAAATGGATGGTGTTATCCTTTTCAGAGTATAATTTACCTTATCTTTATTTTGTTTACATTAATTTCGATTTCACAATGACTGCAAATTTCGTTGGACTGGTACACGTATTACACAGTTTCAACCAACAAACTTTAAAATTATCATAATTATTTTTTGGTAAGAATTCTCTTTTCATGGATGTCTAAACTCCATATTTTTTTATATAACTGTAAGTTTGTGCCATACTTCAATCTCACAATTTATACACAGGGCAATGATATAAACTCTAACACTTCCTATTTTTTTTAGCCATTAATGGTACCAAAATTTTGGTACATGATTGTGTCGAGGCATAGCGTCCATTTGAACAAAATTAACTTGTAAAATACTTCTATTCAAAGGGCTATTGTTACCCTACTTTGAGTCTCACTTTATCTTTCGTATTCTTACCTTAGAATCCCATTTTCTCACAAAAGCAAGCCACCCCTCTTGTTTGCTTATTAATAATTTTAAAAGCCAACTTTAACTTCAACATAAAGGCCTAGTTTTTCAGAATCTCTTATACCTTAAGCTCACCAAGCAACTATAGCAGCCCATAACATAGGAGGGACCTTCACAAGAACCAAAGCAAGTTGCTCTTATGTAAAGTACTCTCTAGTTCATACTGGTATTTGGATTGGAAATGTTGAAAAACATTTTTTCTTCATGACTCGAAGTGAACTATAGAGTACATATTGAATCTCACCAACCCTAAAGTCACTTCACGTTTCCTTAAATGTCAATGAGGATTGTAAACTGAACGGAAAAATGAATACTATAAGTTGAAACCGTTATGAGTGAGAAACCCTAAATGTATTCATAATGTGGTCTGTTCTTCAGTACTAATGTGCTGCAAGACATGACTAAGCTGTTCAGAACCCTAAAGGTGCTAGGGTTACCTTCTAAGTTTAGTTATCTCACAACATTGACCATTAAACTAGAACCAAGGTGCTTTCTACAACTGTTGCTCTGACCTCTCCAGAAATCATCAGGCGGGCTCTTTCTACAGGATGGGCTCTTTCACAGGACGGGCTCTTTCACAAGACGGGCTCTCCAGAAATCGCCTAACAGCACTCCAAAATCACCGGACAACTGTGATTCTGACCAACTCAAGAGTCACGTCTCTCCAAAAATTGCAGGACTGTAGATGAAAGAAAAACGTGAAGTTGCATAAACCAGTGGACAATATAAAAAACTTATGAACAATGCGCAACCCAGGAGAAGACACGCATAAAAATATATGGACAATGCTTAGCCCAGGAGAATACATGTGTATAAGTACCACTGGAAAGAGGCATGATGACATCTACAGTGGTATGGAACAAAACTTCAGAGAAAAATGCCTAACGGCGTTCCATTGAAGTCTGTGATTTTATTTGATTGAAGATGCAAGTGCAAATTCTAAAATATGTTCAATTCTAATTTTTAGTACAGTTGTCTATATTTCAGCTTATTCTTTACTTTGCATGTGGAATCATCCATCTCTCCTGTTACATTTCATTACTTATGACTTAATGCTTTATCCAAAACAGTTTAGAAAATTTCATTTTTACTGGAGTTTGGTGAGGCGAAAAATCCAAAGGGGACATAGTTTTAGTTTTTATTTTAGATTGTTTTAGGATTTTTGAAAGTTTTAGAGACCCTCAAAACCTTTAGGACATGAAAAAATATCTTTGAAACTTTAACTTATAAAACTATGCCAAACATCAATTTTTTGCAGAATTTCTACTTAAAAATTATTTTTGCACCCTCTTGGATAGGAAACCTACCTTACTCATTTATCATTTATCCTAAACATGCCATAACTCTATGGACATTGATTTGATTCATATTAAAGTGATAACATAACTTTAAGGTCTCTGGACTGGAATGACTTTAGAATCCATTAATTAAAAAGGGAAAATGACTTGAAAAGTGCACTGTGCACTGAATGGATTCTAAAGTCCCCAAATAAAAAAAGGCTTCCTCCTCTTGTGTAAAATTCCAGTTCCGTTATGCAATTTATAAAGACTATTCACAACTTGTGTTACACACATTTCCAGATAAAAGGTTTTCGACGTGTGTCAAAATGCTGGTTGACTTAAGGAATCTACAAAAACTCCATAAAATACTTTCACCTTTTAATTTTTTCTCTGTAGCTTATTATTTTATTTTATTCCTATTAAGAAAATATTCAAAAGCTTATTACATATGCAATTTCCATCACACCTTTAAATAACTATGCACCCAAAGAATACATGGGCACTCCATTGGTTTGGTGTCTACGTGCATATATTTATGTGCATTATAGAAGGTTCACTAAATCTAAAAGATGTATTCCATGCATTGAACATAGACATTCATCTAATTACAAATTTGATGGGCACGACAATTTCTTTAACAAGGATTCAGATCTGAGTGAAGGGGAGGGTGAGGAATTCTATTGGTACCATGTTGACCTGCCAAGATCTAATAAGATACTAGCAGTGGTTGCACAATACTTGATTGTTGTTATTTTCCCACCTCTGAAGCTTCAATATATCCTATCTCTCATGAGTAGTTGGCCCTTATGTGGGAATGTAAATGGTGCTCTTGTGTTTAGGGTAAATTCCCCAGGCCCCACTGTCAGCAAATTCACCCAAAGGCTTGCTGCTAGGATCAGCGAGAATACTGTGACTGCAGTGTCTCTGGGTAAGGTGCTAAGGCTGGGATTTTCTCCGATGGGCTAGTCTCTGTTTTATGAAATCCCAAGTGTAAAAAGTCCTTCATCCCAGGCCCACTATGGGGGAAAGGAGGAGAACAAATCAAAACATACCATAGAGCCCAATGTAATTGTGATCAGAGAGCATGTGCTGGAGTTGCTAGGGTCTCCAATCTCCTTGTGCACATTGTGGACACCCATGTTAATCATCTACAGGATATAGTAACCATAGTAACCAAGTTTGAGATGGATTTGGATACAATAGAGCTTGAATTGGATAAAGGTAAGCAACTCTAACATCTTTTCTTTCTTTGTTCTACTTTTTATACCACCAGTGATTTTTAAGTTTAGTTTTTCATAATGAACAATTCTCAATTTTAATGCCTGGTAACCAAAGTGACATTGATACAGTTTCTTCTCATAGCAAAATTCCGGATTCATTTCAGGAAATTGCTTCTCGCCCCTTCCTTTCAAACAAATTTTAATCCTTTATCCATTTTGGTTTCCATAAATACAATTGTTTCTTGATTGCAGAATGCTATATTTTCCTTTTCTTAGCTTCCTGTAATCTCTAGAATATTCTGGATTTTTATTGTTAAATTGTAAATTCCACCTTAAGAACCAAGTATATCCTGGATTGTAATTCTAGATATAAGGGATTGGGTAAACAGCTGAGGCAATTGTTGCAAAAGTTGTTTTCTGAGAAACAACTACATTGAGAATTTTGATAGAGTGGTTCTATGTAAAATCCTCCCTTGGGTAAATAGCTGGGGGTAATTGTTGCAAAAGCTATTTTCTGAGAATCAACAATATTGGGAATTATGAAAGCGGTTCCATGTAAAAACAAACCCATCTTGTAGTTTTGAGACACTGCCCTATTATTTGGTTTGTAAAAGATACCAGTACTTGTAGATTAGAATTTAGCTGAAGTCGTCTAACAGATGCCTTGTTATCAGCTAATTTTGACAGAACTTCTAGAAAACAAACAATTTAAAAAATATTAAATTGATTATGTCAGGTTCATTTATCACATACTCCAATTGTATTACGATTTTGAAGATATTATAACTCGATACAGTTGAATATTTGAGTAGAATTCTTAGTGTTGTTCAAAAATAAGTAGAAGAAATCTAAACAAATGATAAAAATAAAATCCTGAACAGTATTCAACATTCAAAATCAGCACAACTAATAAATTACCATGCAAGCATCACTGGGAATACTATTCGTCAAATACTCCTTCTTTTCAGTCTAGAAAGAAAGGGAAAAATAGGGCAAATAAAGAGATGACCAGTCCAATTTTTGGACCCTGTGCCTGCAAAGGATGTCTAAAGTCAGAAATGAAAAGGTCTAAATTCAATTTAATTCATTCTTCCGACTAAAGGTTAATAGCAATGGTATACTGACCCCATTCGATCTAATAAGTTCTGGTAGTAGTTCCTAGGGAATTTTTGAGGATTTCGGAGTGGCCATACCTAGCCCTAAAGTACAAGTGTCCCAACTGTTTTGGTTTTAACCATAGCTTCCTTTCCCTTACTGGACTTGGCCCATGGATTTTATTTGAAAGTAGACCCTGAGCTCATTGATGGTGGAACATTCATGCGTAGTCACCGATTTGGAGTAGTAATTTCTGAGATGGGCTGTAGAAGTTGGGGGTAGGTTTTCCAATGGACAGAAGAATAAGATAAGCATGTGCTCTTCAACAAAAGGAGGTTCACCGTTTCGTTATTGCATCCGCTACGTTCTACAAGAGGGTCGTGTTTCGTCATCCACCTAATTAACAGTATATATAATTTACCAAACCACAGAACACTGCAAGAGATTGGAAAAATGAAATTGCACAAAAAATTTGCAATAGAAATGAAATTGCACAGAATGAAATCCAGGAGCAGTGGGAAAACAAAGTACCTGTGCTTTTTTCCTCTTCTTTGGCTCTTTGAATCAAAATTCTTGCAAAGGTATTCCTAGAAACAATGCAACTTCTCTGTGCAAACCCAAATAGTGCAAATCCTTTAAAACCACAAACTAAATGTGACTAGTAAACACCATTTATGCAGGAGAGAGGGGTGGTCACCATGACAAGATGTTCAACCACCTACTCCATGAATAGCAAGCTATCTATGGGGTTTAATAAATTCAAAATAAATGCCAAACTGAGAAAACTGAGAAAAAAAAGAATCCATCATCCGATCATCTGACCAACCCTAGAGTCACTTCACATTTCAGACGGGCTCTCCAGAAATCACCTCACGACACTCCAGAATCACCGGACAACTACAATTCTGACCAACTCAAGAGTCACGACTCTCCAAAAATCGTCGGACTGTAGAAGAAAGAAAACCATGAAGCTGCATAAACCGATGTACAATACAGAAAACCTATGAATAATGTGCATCCCAGGAGAAGACACGCAAAACCTATGAACAATGCTCAGTCAAGGCAAAGACACCACACAAAGAGGTGGAAAACACGCAAAAAGGAACACTAAAACTTGTAGGGTGAATACCCATAGTACT
>LPNX010407127.1:139060-161696 GCA_001517045.1 Pseudotsuga menziesii | reverse complement strand
TCAAAATGCCCATATTTTATTGCGAAATGGGAGGACAAAGCAAGGCACCAACTGAAAAACTTAATCAATTAAGAACTTGGGGATGGGGGTTAAGTGGCAGGTCCAATCNTCAAAATGCCCATATTTTATTGCGAAATGGGAGGACAAAGCAAGGCACCAACTGAAAAACTTAATCAATTAAGAACTTGGGGATGGGGGTTAAGTGGCAGGGCCAATCATCAATGCTGTCACTTGTAGAGGAGCCAGGACTGGTGCTCCTCTACCTAAAACAACATGACAAAACTGATCTTCCCACCCCTTGCGATGAATTGCTTGTGTTAGAATTTCATCACCAACCAAAGGGAAACCAAATGTGATGGAGAAAATAGATTTAGGTTTGTCAGGCTACAACTATTTAGCGAGCATCCATAGTGTGGCTAAAGAAGCAGTAGCCCCTCCCATGGACTGACAAGTAAACACCACGGTCTTTCCCCTTTCATATTGCAAGTGGGTCTGCAATAACAATGAAATACAAAATGAGGAGGATGATAATTCCCGAGTAACGATCTATGTGTGCTTGTCTATAATGAGGTTTATGTGTAACTATGCACTAAATTTCACTTTGCATTGAGTGCATAGACAATTAGTATGATTCAATGAAAAAAACATTTGATATACACCTAGAGATCTAAAGCTCAAACACACTTTCAACTTCAAACTTCACACACATCATAAAATGGCCAAGATTCTCAAATAATGAACTTGGAGAAATACATCATTGCATATCAGATCTTTGGAAGTGTCTTAAGAAAAACTAAAATTTGTGTTTATGTGCATTTATTATCGGTTTCTACAAGGTTGAGCATATTATAGCTTTTCACAAGAACTACTCTGGTACAAGTGCATGGCCATTTATGGATTTCTGAGCACAAAAGTTCCACGGAACTAAACCTGGGCTTGGTAGACTCACCCTAGCGTAATCCTAAACCACAATCTAAAAAATAGATTGAACCTATTCATTATCCTCCAAAGCATTTTAATTTATATAAAGATCACATAAATTGACCTACTTTAATGTGGGACCAATCAAATTCAACTATGAATGTCAGTTATTTCACCATCCAAGTTCCGTTCATGGTCGAATAGTGCTGCTAAGCCTCTCTTATTGAATTTGGCAACATAAAAAGTTAAGAAAAACAAAAAATTACTATATCTATTGAAACTTGGATTATAGCATGGTCATTTGTATAGGTACAGAAGCCCCTACAATTGAACCCAGGCGTGATAGACTCTCACTGACGTACTTCTAAACCACAGCCCAGCAACAGATTGAGCCTATTTATTATCCTCTAAGGATTTCAAATTCTTAGGATGTCAAACATTTATCCCTGTGAGCATGGAATAAAGGTAACATAAATTGACATGCTTTAAGGTAAATATTTTGATGTGTATCTGGGCATAATTTTTCACAACCCAAGTTTCTTTCATGATGGAACTGCACTGTTAGATATTTTGACCATATATTATGGGACTCTGGACCTAAAAAGTAAAGAAAACCAAAAACAACCATGGAAATATGCCCATTTCCAGCATATAGATAACTTGAAATGAAGATTTATATCAAACGCCATGAATGTGCACCATTTGGGTGCTATTTCAAAACTAGCGTTTGAAGGTGAATAGAATGCCAGATTAAATCCCAAAGCTCCAAAAGCATATTAATTAAATTGTTCATCTCGTTTGAAAGGTAGGGACAATATTTAAACTGCCATAAATCTATTTTAACTAAAACCTTAAAAAATTATAAACTGCCATATATTTATTTAACTAAAACCTTAAAAATCTGAAGTTAATAGATTGTAGATTAAGATGGGTTTACTCTATTTTTAAGAGAATTGAGGCACTTTCAATTCTATCAAGAAGATACCAATTAATTCCTATCTTTAGTACACACTTTTTACACAAAACACATATCTTCCTCACAGGGATAGCAATAGAGCATTTCACTTCTTTGAACACAATAACTACAAAATATTCTAAATAAAATAATTGGATTTTAACTGGAAAGCGCTCGGAAGTTTTCTTACAAGGAAAAAAATGAAAGATCATAATACTCTTCTTCCACACCACAAAATATTTTGAATAAAAAATTTGGATTTTAACTCGAAAGCGCTTGAAAGTTTACTTTTAGGGAAAAAATGAAAGATCATAATACCTCTTCTTGCACACGAGAATTGTTCCAAATAAGCATAAATTGGATGAAAGCACCCACTAAAAACTGAAAGATCATAATACCTCTTCTTGCACACCAGAATTGTTCCAAATAAGCATAAATTGGGTGAGAGCACCCAGATAAACGGAGGCTAGCTAGTTTTTCCCATCTTTCATCCACTCCACACAACCGATATTGTTAATTTGGAATTCTTTCAATTTGGTTCCTGTGGATCCAAAGACAGGAGGATCAAGAGAGCCACTGAAAGCGAAGATAACAGTATTGTCCTTCTCATCCCTCATATGGATGAGATCATCACGTCCACTGGCATAAACTCTTTGAGATAGCTCGTGGGGATCCGAAAACAGGCCTCGAATGCTTTGAATAACTGCAATCAGCAATTTATCTCCAACAATCATTCTGACATTTCTTACATTGATGTCTTTGCCAATTTTTCCTACCTGACAATTACACATAGGGGCCTTACTGCGTAATTAAATTAAATTAGAGACACTGAGAAAAGCAAACCTAATGATACACAAGGCTTCTTCCTCCATAAAACTAAACCATAGATTTTTCTTCAGCTTAAATGGCTTAAAACACAAGGTAAACCCTAAACTTACTCCATCACATAAATAATGAACCCTAGAATTTTACTTCTTCTACACACAATAAGTAGTCGATCGTATAAGCACCTCCATAACCTTGGGAACAACATGAAACTTAGGAGGCTTGTACTAGGCCGAGAGGATCAATTCCACTACTACGAGTTTATACTTGTTATACAAGTTCTTGGCTCTCAATTCAGACTTGACATACAAAGCCTTTGCAACTTCCTTGGTATTTTCCATCACACCGACATGTCAAATGTTGGTAACAATAGCCTTGGCAGCTTCTGGTGCCTTTCTCACTAAGGTGCTTCTTGGTAACCGTCAATGTAGTAAAAAACAAAGTAAACCTTAAACTTACTTTGTTTAAGGTTTACTGCCTCAATCGAACCGAACTTAATGGTGAATCACCGAAGCAAAACATAATTATTACAAATATTCTATGTATCTTCATATTTTTCGTATGTAATAATAGCAAATATACCGTTTTATAATGGAACGTGGGCATACCTTTCTATCGGCGAGAAGCAGAATATCAAAAGGATTTCCATGGAGCTTTGGATAAATGTGCCCAACAATAATCTTCATAGTTCCCTCTATGGTATCGAGCACCCGTTTTAGAGGCCTAGAGTTCTCTTTCGCATAACCGTAAAGAACAGAGAGGTAGGTAGTTACATTTTGAGCAGCAACCTGGAAAAATCTAAGCCATTTGAGAGTTCGATCACCATTCTGTAAAGGCAAAAAATCCCATTAATTCATATATAATAATAGCAAATATACCATTTTATAATGGAGCGTGGGCATACCTTTCTATCGACGAGAAGCAGAATGTCAAAAGGATTTCCATGGACCTTCGGATAAACAGGCACAACAATAAGCTTCGCAGTTCCCTCTATCGCATCCAACACCTATTTTAGAGGCTGAGAGTTCTCTTTCACATAATTGTAAAGAACAGAGAGGAAAGTAGTTACATTTTGAGCGGAAACCTGGAAAAATCCCAGCCATTTGAGAGTCTGATCCCCATTCTGCAAGGGAAAAAAACCCATTAATTCATATATAATAATAACAAATATACCATTTTATAATGGAACATGGGAATACCTTTCTATCGGCGAGAAGCAGAATGTCAAAAGAATTTCCCTGGACCTTTGGATAAACGGGCCCAACAATAAGCTTAACAGTTCCCTCTATTGTATCCAGCACCTGTTTTAGAGGCCCGGAATTCTCTTTCGCATAACCATAAAGAACAAGGAGGCGGGATACCTCTCATTTGCCCATTAACCTGACAATATATACACAGAATCCAACAAACAATAGCAGGTGTCTGCTAGAGAATATTTGCATTACACTTATCCAGCAAACACTACACAAGAGTGTATATATTGTGTGAATGGATATATACCTTTAGTTTTGACTTGGAAAACCCTGAAGTGACCTCTTCGAGATGTAAATTCGCTCCTCCGGCAACTCAGCTCTTTGTTTTGCAGGTTGCGTTGGGAGGATGAATGGAAATGTATAGTGGAAAAGAGGATGGGGTTTGCAGAAAGCTCACAGAAACTTACATTCAATTTGGGTCGTACAAACACTATGGCCATTGCAGGTCCATTCAACTGCAACACCTAGTCTGCTGCATCTTTCATTTTTGCTTGATCAAAGCAAACCTACCAAGGATCCGGAAGGCCAGACTATGAGCACCAAAGTTTTATACTACCCAACAAAAGTCAATTTGGAACCAGCCGATCACGAAGAAGACACATGGGGAACCAGCGGATCCTGAAGAAGACATGTGGAGAAATACAGTTGTCTAAATAGACAAAGAAATGAACAGTGGTTTTCTAAAGAACTTCAGAGAAAAACTCCTTACGGTGTAAAAATAGATTAAGTGAGATTAGAAAAAATTGAGGTATGCATTACATAATTATATCTATAAAATAAACTAAAGAAAGGAATACTAACAAGTAGCATCATTGCCTCATGATCTTCTAGTTTCTTGGTTTCCATCCTCTAAAGATGTTGTCCCTGCCTAACATTGTGATGCAGAACATGTACTTGGTTGATGCTTCCATCTTCGTCTGTCGTGATCAGCAAGGCTCTTTCTGCAGCTTCTCTTTTTTCCGTCAAATTCAAATCTATCAAATGTCATCACTATTAAGTTTTCATCTGGAAGACAACACGGCATTCGATACAAATTACAATACTCTCATCTAACTGTTTAGAAAACATTAGTACATATTATGGTACTCAAAATATGGTACTGATGTACGCTACTGATCTTCGAAAACATATCATGGACAAACATTTTTTTTCAAGTTTGGAATATTTAAAAAACTTTAACGGATATATATGCCATTTAAAACTTTAAAGTAGTATTAGTTTTTCATTATAAATAATTTGAAAAATGTTTTGGCTTTAAAACATAATAAATTATATAACAGAGTGATACAGATATAGGATATAGGATGTTATAATTCTTATTTCATTATTAATTTCATAAATTACTACACGTGCTCTAAAATACTTAAATCTTATAGAAGCAACTATTTTAAGAGTTATATAAATATTAATAATTTCCTTGTTAATTTCATAAATTACTACACATGCTCTAAAATACTTAAATCTTATAGAAGCAAATATTTTAAGAGTTCTATAAATATTATTAAGTACATGTTCTTATTGCTCATATTTTTTGTTTTTTTATTGCTTAATAGTAATAAGCAAGTGCACTTTTATTACCTACTGAGATTACACTACCTTGATAGAATGATTTATTGGTAGAATTGTCTTCAGTGTGAGTTGTCTTGATGCCTAAATGTAACGATGAATAGACTGGGAAGTTTTAGTTCTACCAAATATCACCGCAAAAAAATAAAAAAAACGAAGAGCATTTTGAGTTTAATTTCTTCCACAATTTTTTTTAGTTGCCCCCCAAATCCGTGATCAAGGATCAACGCTGAACCATTCTATTTAAGTTTCGAAGTTATTATTAGTTCAATTCCTTCCCTCATTTTTTTTACTTTCGCCAAATTGGGTGATAGTAAATGGATTCTCAACCACTTCCATTTTTTGGTGAAATTTCTCAGTTTATTACTCGCCAGATCATTATCACAAATGGATGCTCCACCACTTACATCACATAATTGTGCCACCATTTTCGTAAACACTTAGGAATTAAAAATGAATTTATTTGTAGGTTTCACGAGTGGAATACGTTGGTTATTTAATGTGATTTAGCAATTAAAGACAGTTAACCTACTCTTAAACCCACCTTCTCTTTGACATATTCCGTCCTAACTCAAAGTGAACTAGAATTAACTCTATTTTTTGTTGGAAATTGTCTCAATTTGTGGGGAAATTATGCCCATTAAAATTTTTGTGCCCAAATACTTTTCCACTTTCCATTATTAACATGATTCATATACCAACTTCACATTAAAAAATAATATTTTTAAAAACATGCGATACCAATCAAAAAAGAATCTTCTCAAAACTAAAGCATCTTTTGGCATTATCCTTAATGAAATAGGATACATGCTAGACTTGGGTAGAATGTTATGAACCTCAAATTAAAAAATATCTCAAGTTCCTATCCTACATGAGTTTTCATTCCAAACTCGCGTTGTAATGAAGGATAACCAAGTTTAAAGCATGGCCAATGCAACTAAAATATAGTTTCCCACACGATTACCTTTATGGGGTTCCTTCCTACCATGGCTGTGCTCCAACGGGATTTCTTTATAAATAGTCGCGCTGGTTAGCGCGAAATATACATTGTTTGGTTGTGTACGAGTTTGACTTCCTATTAGATAGTCGCGTGAATCCAACGTGCGGCTAAAGCTATTAAATCTTGCGCTTGTTGTGTGCATCTATCATTATCTTATGTTGTAGCATGATATATAACAATGTTATGTCGTGATTGAGTGCTCTATAATCCTAAAAAATCACCCGACCGGTTTCGAGTGTCAAAAAATGACCATACAAGAATTGGCTCCCCCTAACCCTAAATTTACCCAAATGGAAATGTAGAGGATCAGTTTCCCATTTTCCTTGCTCTTGTAGCTTTGAAAATGACTACACCATCCTTTAAGAGTGAGTAAGAATTCTCTGGAAAACAAGTAAGTCAAATGGTACAAATCATTTTCAAAAGCGGGCCCTAACCCTATTTATGGACTTTCAACTCAAATGTTAAACCCTCACCGCGACCAAACCGTATCTCCATTTGACAAACCATTTGCACCACCATGATTAGCACACTGAAATCCACAAAGTGTCCCTCCTCACCCTTTGAGATAAATAACTTCGTCTCACATTTAGTTTTCATGGGGATATCCTAAGCGCCTTATGTTGAGGTTCTTCTTTCTGCATTGTCCATAGCTTTGTAATATCTTTTACCACACTTGGGTACATGCATTAGATGTGTAGGACTTTCACCAGAATATGAATCTTTTTCAACCACCATCTGCAATAGTGCTAAAATATTATCACAGGTATTAAACTGGTACTGGAATATTGGAATTGTCCTCCTTCAATCCACCATGCATTCTCGAGTATTCCCCCTCTAATAACTGCAAGATATACATAAATTTTGCATTATAAGAACAAGACTCTATCTTGAAATTTCATTCTTGATGTTTCATCAATGTCATTACTACGAGTCACAGATGTTCCCCATAGGTGTTACCACCATTGCAAACCCCGTCATTCTTTTACAACCATTATGTCGAATGACCCACAAGACTAATAAAGTTTCGCCACCCTTTAAATAAAGCACCCGTAGTATATCATGTCATAGCTACGCATTTACTCCTCCACCTTTAGTAGCTCATGCCACCAAATTCCGCGACACATGTTACAAGCAAGATTCATCACGACCCTCTCATACCTCCATGAGAATTTTCCCATATGCAATATCCTCATATCGCCACCTCCACGAAAACAATAATGGGCCCCCATCCCCTCAACAATAACCAATTGTATTCAGTTATTCTTATAGGACTAACTTGCATAGCATTGATTCATGGAGAACTTGTATTCTCCTTTACAAAATAACCTTCAATTCATTGAAAAAAGGCTCCCCAACCCACTAAAAACCATGGAAACCCTATCCATCATTAATTGATCCTCTAATCACCAAATACCATAGGAATCCCACCCATCATCGAATTGGTGTCCGACATGCCCCAAAATGTTGGGACCACATAGTTATTCTTTATGTATAAATTATTTCTGACCACACTCAAAACCATAGGAACCACTCAATTATTTATGAAGCAACCCATTGATTTCCTTTAATAAATATGGTTGAGTATCCCTATCTATAGCATTGTGATTTTTGTCGGTCACTATTATCTCTATAATGTGTCTCTAACAAACCCTTCATTTGTAGTTTGTCTCCCTCCATTACACTATCTCGCTACATTTTGAAGATATGTTGTCGTCACTTACTCTCTAGGTACACATCGTTCAAAGGAAGTTATGATCCCCACACCTATCAGCCATTCGTTTTTCAAGTATGTTAGTCCAAAATTTTGTTACACAATGTTGTTTTCTTCCAGGATGAATACCCTAGCCTTATCATATACTTCATCTTTCATCGACATTAGTTCCTTATATTCTTATAGTTGAAGTTTTCACAGTGGTACCTTGGGATCCCTTTAAATCAATATAAGGGACCTCCTCGAACTATGTAGGGATAAAAATTAATGATCCCTAACTTAGTGGTCTCCCCTATGCTTGGCGTAAACACATCTATCACATCAATGAGAGTCATACATTTCAAAGGTAGGAGTGTTAACATTTGCAAATCATGGTAGCAATATATCCAGTATAGTTAAGTACTCCTTTCAATGACTTCACTAGTTTTTGGGTACCCTACTCCCACAAGAATCTCATGATCTTCCATAGTTTCGATTCTTCAGCACCAGTGACATCATTTCCAATATCATGTACTCTCACATGGAGTGAATCTACCTTCATCCCTATCCTAATAGTTTTATGATTTGACCCCTTAGTTTCCTCATTTTCTAGCCACTTTGGCATAGCTTCATGAGAATGGGTATGTCTGCCTCATTTATATAAAATAACACTCTTAGTTCTAGCTCCACCAGGAACCTTCCCCTTAAGAAGTTTATATTTTTTCCCTTGCATGTTCATCGAAAAAAAATATAGAACACAAAATAAATGATGATGCATTATCATCTCTACAGTACCCTTCCAACCTCATATTACAGGGGGAATTTGCTAACGCTCAAAACTCACACACATATGAAATTTTTAGGATTTACAGATTAAGGAATCATCACCATATCACATGGATCACATTAAATATAACCTCAGAATATCCAAGAAGCATCACGAGTCCAAAAATTCCAAAAAAAAATCAAAATACAATACTACGCAACCAATTATCTATTTATGTGCACTACCATAAGTATTTCCAATTCAACACCCATATGACCACCACAGATTTCCCTTTGAGATCAATGTGACATACATAAATGATGATATATAAACCACCTTCAGTGTATTAAAGACTCATGAAAGCTCAATTACCTCCAAGAATTTGAATTTTGGCTCTGCACACACTTGGGTTCATTGAATGGCCCCCGTTTGTGTATTTTTGAGCTAGATCATGGGTCATTGGGTTCACATTTTGATCTTCTTATTTATTCACCACTTCTTGGGCTATAAAAGGAATCCATAGGCATGCTTATTGTAAAAAAAAAATCAAAGCAAGGTTGTTCTATTGGAATTGTGCTAGAGATCCCTTATAGCTCACCTCTTCCCTCTTGTTTAGCATTTATCAAGCTCCCTTGAAACCTTTCTCCAAGGGGAAAGTGTTTTTTTTATTATTTTTTCTTAAATTCACTTGACATCTACTGTGTTATGCTACCCTTTGAATGTTATTTGTTTCTATATATAATATGGGGAGGTGGGTTACAGGTCTTACTTAGCACCTTATGGATAATGCAACCCTTATGTAACTCCTTACAGGTGGCGACGATGAAGGTATTAAAACCTACTAGTTATTACAAGGTCCGAAGCTAAGGATATACAATAAATCCTAAACAAGAACCTAAGAAAAAGACAAAAGGAAATCAAAGCTTCCCTTAACACATGATAATACAAGCACGAAATAAGAAAAATGTTATGGCATCGAAGGAAATACAATGATGGGTTTGGAACTATATCAAAATGGTGTTTGATGTTTTTGATTTAAATGCGACACTTCCATGCCATGTGATGGATTTAATAACACCAGCTGGAAACCATGATGTTCTAATAGAAAACCCTAATGGTTTTAGTGTTCCTTGTTTTTCATTACATTTATGGTGGATATATTATTTGATTTTTACACTGCGGTGAATAAGAGAGGGAGAGATGTGAGTTCTTGGCCTCGACCTTTGGCCTTGAGGCTATTGACCTCATGCTCTCAAATCTCTTCTTTGGCATGAAATTTCTTTGTAAGCAGTTGGTTTGTGGACTAAAGCTTATGTTGCCACTATGTTAAAGCTTGGAGGAATGCCTGCACTAAAGTTGTTCTCGAGTGGATTTGGTTCAACGCGATGGAGGCAGTGGTGATGAATCCCTTACTTTTTTAGTGGCATTTTAAAACATTACAGGGTAAGTTCTTTCTATTACTTGCATTATCGCTTCCATTGTTGTGAAAATAAATTACGATCTCTTGTTAACCTCTGCATGTTTTCGATGCGTAGAAGGTCTTGGATTGGGTTGTTGCACTTGAATTTTTTAAAATCCGTCATGGTGGTGGAGTCTTGACTCTAGTAAGACCTGTCACCTTGCTTCCCATGGCTCTATAACTTGTGGCTCTAGCTTGTGGCAGTGCTCTCATGTGATGGACTAAATCATGCGTTTTCCTTGTCATTAAAGAAAAAATGGCAACCTTCTTTGCTTCTGCCCTTGAAGAATTTCGTGGTGTGATAAGACTGCAATGTGTTTTATTAGCTCTACTATGATAGAGTCCTTGATTTTTAAGGAGTGTTTGAGAATTCAGTTTGACTCTCGCTCTGAAACTTGTAAATGTGTTTTTGTTTTATACGAAACTCCCATGTGGGTTTGTTGTTGCAATTATATAGTCTCTTTCATTTCTAAACTTTATAAATTGCAAAGACCTTCATTCTAGATGTCATTTTGATTATAATTATGTAGTTTTATTTAAATCTCTTTAAGGCCTGGAAGGTAGTTTGTAATCTTCAGCACTCATGGTTATTGTAATAGTTAAGATTTGTATCGTTAAGGATGTGAGGCCATTGTTTTGTTAGGTTATATATATATATATTATATTTTGTTTTGAAAGAGCGATGCTCTATCAAGAAAATTAATAAGATGGATTTATTTAGCGCCATAAGGAGTTTTCATTGATAGTGGATTGCTTATCATTTTCGAACTTCCCTTCCAATAGTTTAATGGTTTAAAGTTAAGTAGTTCTTTTTCCTTTGTTTGATTTAGTCGAATACCATCGACATGTTTCAATATCACACCTATTTAATTAATACTTATTTTCCAATTCTTAGTTCTCTATAAAATTTACTTGGCGTTTTAGGCTGTGAGGCCAAAGTGTTGTTACCTCAGTCATAGATTTGAAATCCAATTGTTACCTATGAATACTTTAATACGGTTTTGAGCTGTAAGGATTTAGCATATATAATTTTAATTTTGTTTTGATTAAAGTTCATCCTTGATGTTTTTAAAAGCTAGTCATATTATAAACTCCCTTTGACTCTCGAGGGGCTACATGGATTGAACCCTTTACTTTCATTGCTTTTAAAACTAAATACTAAGTGTTTTTCATGCAACTTCCCCTAAATTGTAAATGGTTTCCATAGTATAATTTTTGTTATTTATGCTTTATAAATTAAAAATTTATAAGATAATGATTTAGCTGAGAAGTATTTAAATACTATAAATATATATTACGCAGAGCTAGATTTATTCCTGAGTATGTTTGTTTGAAAATTCTAAACCATAAATTAACTTTTGCTGATAACTAGATTTTTCAACTATAAAGGAAAATGTATTTAAGTCTTATCCTAAAAACTCTTTTAACGTATAAAGAACTAGAAAAGTGAATAAATAATAGAAATAGTTTCTATTCAACCAGTTTAAGATAAGTGCCAAATGATGAGGGTTTTTGAACTCAGTCTAGAAACTTAATACCTAATTTAGACATAGAAGTATATTAAGAGAAAACTAGATGAATCGAACAATGAACTCAAAATAATTTCATAGGAAAATATCCACTAATAAAACAATTTTATTTAAAATATAGTTACTATTAATTTCTGTAAAAATAAGGCGTACTTCATAAAACAATAATAGAGAACTAGGATCCTTTTAACTTGTTCTACTTAGAAATCCATCAACATTCATAAACTTCGAGATACATATTTAGAATAAAATCACAGATGATATACAAAACAACTTAGAACCTGGATAAAGTTGTAAAAGGGGGACAAACACCCAAAGGAGACTGTTCCTCCCAACCGTCTCCTGAAAGAAGCTAAGATCACTTGCTTTAGGACACCCAAACTTGTTCACTTAACCAATAGGACGAAGATGATGTGTAACATCCCACAAAGAAAATATTTGCAGCTTAACACTCAATAGTAGACTTAACTCTCATCAATTTCACTTTATCTATCGCCTCATTGAATTCCTTGTGTTCGTTACTTTTAACTTTGCAGCAGTCACAAAGTTCATTCACTTTGAATAGAATTTAGTGATCCTCTAGCTCAATTTGATGTTATTTATAAGATTGCCTAGGTCTTTGGGTTAGTTTTGAAATTAAATGAGCCACCTGCTCAATTCTTCCTCTCAGGGAACATTACTGCAATTTTAGGGATTT
Organism: Pseudotsuga menziesii; assembly: GCA_001517045.1. Taxonomy (NCBI): domain Eukaryota; kingdom Viridiplantae; phylum Streptophyta; class Pinopsida; order Pinales; family Pinaceae; genus Pseudotsuga; species Pseudotsuga menziesii. The sequence goes on along the minus strand of LPNX010407127.1, from coordinate 149,035 downwards.
TTCTTTGTGCAACAGCTAGAAATTGAAATGCTAGTGTCGTAACTTGTCATTTATCCTTCTACAACTTATCATTCCTCCTAGTGGGTCCGTGAACACTCTTTCAACAGTATCCTTTGGATATATTTGTCTCCATTTAATTATTTAAACAAATAAATATTCAATTAAAGTCATCCTTGACCAACTCGGTCATAAAAACTTTACAATAACCTTTAGCATAATGTTTTCTCAATAAAATAAAAATATTTATTTTTTCAGTTCTAGGTGGGTTACAAAACACCCCCTTAAGTTCAACAGCATCTTCGATGTTGCTTGATTTTATTATGATTCTTCTTCGAAAAGGGTTGGATATGTCTCTTGCATATGAATCTCTAATTCCAGGTTGCTTCATCTGGACTGAGGTGCTTCCATTGTAGCTTTACCTGTCCAATGGTGTGATTCCAGAGAAAAATTTCCCTCCTTTTGAGAATACAGTCCAATTCCACCTAAAAATCACCTTTGGTTTCTACCTGAATAAAATTCCAGTCGATCAAATGATTAGCATCGTGCACACACTTTTTCAATATGGAATATGAAATACGTGATGTATTCTAAGATTAGGTGGCAAAGATAAATGCTATGGCATTGGTCGAACTCTTTCCAACACTTTGAATGGTCCACAATAACTGGGTTCTAATTTAGTACAACTCCCCAACTTAAAGGACCTCTTTCTAGGTTTTAACTTGACAAATACGTGCTCACCTACTTGGAATTATTTTTAAGTCTTTTAAGGTCTGCATGACTCTTTTGTTTGTCTTGTGCAATTTTCATATTGCTTTGTATCTATTTCACTATTAGTTCTAGTTCTTTTAATAATTCAGGTCCTAACATCAACCTTTCAGCCGGATTACTCCATGAAATGGGAGTATTACATTTCGTACCATACAATATTTCAAAAGGACTATGTTTAACTGAAGCTTGATAATGATTATTATACACAAATCCAACTAAGTGCAAATAATATTCTTGTTTCTTGGGATAGTGTCTAACATACATTCGTAACATGTCTTCTAGAAATTGATTGACTCTTTCAGTTTTTCCATTCGTTTATGGATGATAAGAAGTATTGGAATTCAATTTAGTGTCTAGTTTTTTAAACAATGACTTCCAAAAATTACCAGTAAACTTAGGATCTCCATTGGAAATTATTACATTCATAATTTTGTGCAACCGAAAATTTTTCTTCATAAAGATGTCGACAATGTTAGAAGCCTTATACATCGTTTTAACACGAATAAAATGTGCCGCGTTTATTAGTTTTTTTACCACTACCATTATAGAATCATTTTGTTTCTTATTTTTAGGCAATCTAGTTATAAAATCAAGATTGATAACTTCTCATTTCCAATTTGGAATTGCTAGTGGTTGCAAAATACCTGCTAGTTGTTGGTGCTCAACTTTAACTTGTTGACATTCTATACACCTAGCTATATATTTGACAACTTCATTCTTCATTTTAGGCCAAAAATTATATTTTCTTAACATTGTTATGATCTTTTGATACCCTGGATGGACGGAATAAGGGATTTTATGTACTTCATTTAAAATAAAAAATTTAATTTATGGTATGTTAGGTACATAAAGTCTGTTTTTATAGAACATTAAGCATTTTCCATTTAAACTGTCATCTCTTTTTATATTCTCAGATTTGTTATTAGTTACTTTTTCTCTTAGGTTTTGGTGTTCTTTGTCAATTTTTTCCCTTCTTCAAATTTATCATTTAAATTTGTTTTATAACTGCTAATGGTAGCTATAAAATTCATTCTTGCATTTCTGTGTAAGGAATCAACCACTTTGTTCTCCTTCCCTTGGTTGTGTTTGATCTCAAAATTGTATTCACTAACGTAATGTAGCCATCTAGTTTTCCTTGCATTCATATTTTGTTGATCAAATAAATATTTCAAGCTTATGTTATCATACATTACCAACAATGTTTTACCAATTAGATGACGGGGCCACATTTTCAGATCGTGAATTATGGCAGCAAGTTCTAAATCATAAGTGGCATAATTCTTTTCATGCATTTTTAACTTCCTTGATTCATAAGAAATTACGTGACCTTCTTGTGTTAGTACTCCTCCCAAGCCTTCATTGCATGCATCCGTGCATACCACAAAATCCTTGTTTGGATCTGCTATTTTTAATATAGGTGCGGTAGTTAACAATTCTTTTAATTTATTAAAAAATTCTTCACACTTTTGATCCCATATGAATATTTTTCCCTTTTTTCAGCAAAGATGTTATGGGATTCACAATATTCAAGAATCCTTCTATGAATTTATTGTAATAACCAGTAATTTCCATGAATGAGGCACATTTGTTACATCTTTGGGAACAAGCCATTGTATGATTGATTTTATCTTATCCGGGTCTACTGATATCCCTTCCTTGGATATCATGTGACATAGATACTGTATTTTATCTTTGTAGAATTCACGTTTACTAAACTTAGCATACATTTTATATTCTCTCACGACCTGTAATATTATCTGCAAGTGTTCATTATGTTCTTCTTTCATTTTCGAATAAATTAATATGTCATCTATGAAGAGGACTACAAATTTATCTAAGTATTTACTTACAACACTGTTCATTAAACACAAAAAATTTGCTGGAGAATTTGTTATCCCAAAGGACATAACTATAAACTCATAGTTCCTGTATCAGGTTTTGAAAGCAGTTTTAAAAATATCTTCATCTTTAATTATGTCTTGATGATATCTAGATCTCAAGTCTATTTTTGAAGATATCGTCGCTCCACGTATCTGATCAAATAGATCATCAATGCGTGGCGAAGGATATCTATTTTAAATTTTTTTTTTTTTTAGCTGACGGTAGTCTATACATAAACATAATGTACTGTCTTTCTTTCAAACGAATAAGACAGGTGCTCTCCAAGGGGATACACTTGGCCTTATATAATTCTTGTCTATTAGTTCTTGTAGTTGAAGTTTTAAATCATTAAGTTCTAATATGTTCATTGGATAAGAAGCCTTTGAATTAGGTACATCTCCTGGTACTAACTCAATAGTAAAATTCAGATCTCTCTTTGGAGGTAATCCTAGAATTTCTTCCGAAAAAACATATGAGAAATCTTGTAAGATTGGAATATCAACGAAGTTTAGCTTATCTTATTTATTGATTTGTTCATTATATATTATGTGTACAGCAAAATTTTTACAACCTTTCCTTACGACCTTTTTCATTTGTAATGCTGAGAATTGTCCAACAAAAACTTTCCTCGGTATCCCTTTAAATGTAATTCTTTCTCCTTTATCATTTAAACAGGTAAATGCTTTCTCAAAACAGTTTAGAACTACTTGATGTCTTTCCAACCAATACATGCCTATTAAAACATCATAAGACCCTAACGATAATACATTTAACTTTACTTAGTTTTAAACTGACTCATAAACAGTTTACAACTTTTATCATAATTAACTACTTTTCTTTTGGTTCAGGTAGCTAACTGAACAAACCAAGACTTTTCAAACTTTTTCGAAGATAAATTGTATTTTTCTGCTATGCTAGCTGACACATAGCTTAAACTAATGCCTGGGTCAATTAAAATAGAAACATGTTGGTTTTGTATCATACCTTGTACTTCCACCATGGAGGTTTGATGATCAGGACGTCGATTCTTCAAGGCTGCATTAATTCTAGTCATTTCATTTTCTATGTCACAAACTATTTCTTCCTCTTGAATGGTATGCATATTGCTATAATTTCTCCTTCTGCTTGGATAGTCCTTTGCATAATGAGGCCCTTGGAATTTCGAACACTTTATAGGTTCTTTCTGTTCATTGTTTTTAGCATAATTATTAGGCATATCTATGCCTTTTGGTGCTGTAATGTTTTGTGGTGTTTTACCTTTAAAATATGTTCCTGGATAAGTATTCTTAGAGAAATTCGAAGAATTATTTCCGAAGCTTTTATTAGACTTAAAACCTTTTCTTTTCTGATCAAAGTTACTTGTTCTTTTTTATTTTTTCAGTTAGGTATGTAATCTTTCTTATTCTTACTATGTTCGTAATAGAATTTATTTTTCCAGTTAGGTATGTAATTTTAACTTTGAAACTAGTAGGCAAACACCTCAAAAACCTCTAGATCTTAGGTTTTTCGTCAATTACATACGATACATATTGTAGTAAACTTAAAAATTTACTACTTAACTCTTTCATGGACATTGAGCCTAGTTTGAGTTCATAAAAATCTTTAGCTCTTTCTTCATAATATTGCTCAGCTAAAAATTTCCTTTTGAAGTATTTTTTAACGACTCTTTTGGTTAAATATTTTTCTTTAAGTTTTAAAACTATTTTTATGTCATGCCACCAGATATCATCCTTTCTAGTTAGGTTGTAGATAGCCATTCGGAATTTCAGTTTATATCAATAGTGATAAATATGAAAGTAATTTTTCATACCCGATAGCCAAGCCTCGTATTCTTCACCCTTGTCCACTTCCCCATTAAATGTGGGAGGTTTTATCTTTTCAAATTCATGTGAGATCTCTTCATATGGTTTATACTTTCTCTCTCTAGGACCTCTCTCGCTTTCACTACTTTCACTAGTGTATTTATATTTTTCTTTGTGTGACTTTACTTTAACTGTCAGAAAATTTTAATTTCTTACCCTTTTGTTTGTATGATACTATTTCAGAATCAGTTTCATGCTCTTTTCTTTTATCCTTTCCTTCTTTGTGTATTTTGTCTAGTAATATCTTATTTAGTTCCTCCTAATCTTTTAAAATTATTTCGTTATCTTGTTTTAGAGTTTGTATTTCAGCTTTTAAATATTTCACTATTTGAAGTAGTTATGAGGGTTCATTATTTAATTCCACATAAGTGTTATCTAGATTATTGTGATGGGATCCATCTTCAGCAGATGCTTCAACTTGTTCCATTTCATGCAAAATATAGTTTTATATTTATGTACATAAATAGTTTTAAAACATGATCACTATATTGTGTTTCATGTTTGCATGCGAGTGAGACAATCTACAGGCCTAGTGTTGGAACTCTCTCTCATACCATATGTAACATCTCCAAATTTCGCAATTTTTGTTTTTGTTTTTAAGTATAGGCCTATCTTTAGATATAAAGGATAAAATAATCCATACAATGTTCAAATTGCGCTTAACATTAAGGACACAATTACGACAACATTAAAATGTGAGTTAGGTTTAATTGCAACAATAAAGGATAAATAAATTCATATGATCTTTAAAATGTGTGTAGTATTTTATCCATGGAGTATAAATGGATATTTATGACAACATTATGATGCAACTTAATGTCACGATGGCACTACTTTACTTAACATCCCATGAGAAAAGATATGTCACACTTATTTTCCACCAGTTAAAGTTGTTGTGCTTGTTGGTTATGCTTCCCTTTGAGTGCTATTTATTTCTAGATAGAAGTAGGGGAGGTGGGTTACGGGTCTTACTTAGCTCCTTATGGGTAATATCCTGAATTTTTACCTTAACCATAATGGGCATGCATCCCATTGCACATGAGTTACTTTGATGTTTATATTGTATATCGGGTGTAAGACCCCACTGCACATGAGTATGATGATTTGCTAGATATATTGGGTGTAAGCCAATGACAATGTATTATTTAGCATTTATGCGATTGTATTAGTTGGGAATGCACCCTGATGGACAAGATTATTGTCATAGGAAGATATACTTATTATATTATGTGATTTACCTTAAAATGCATATACTAAGATGATTATTGTTATAGAACATGTAAAAGATTGAATGCATGATTGACTTCTATAATGTGTTGGGTCGTAGACCCTGAAGCACATGAGTGATGATATTTTTTGTTAAGTGCAATTTCTGGAGCACATGAGTGCTTTGTTGTTAGTGTTGAGTACTATCTTTGGAGAACATGATTTAAGGGATGTTTGTGTTGAACATAAGTTCTGAAGCACATGAAATATAGGAATTGTAAGTGTTGGGAATAATCCATGGATCATTCCAAATTGATGTTGAGAATAATATTTAGAACATCATATCCTTGGCCATTGTATCCCTAGGTGTATTATACAAGTACATCCTACCATTAGTGTTGAGAGAGAGCTCTAGAATTGTACTAAGTGTAACTCCCAGTTTTTAGTATTGAGATTGGGCATTGAATAGCACTAGGAGTTACTAAAAATTAATTGGGTTGAGTGGGAATGACTCTAAAAAACACTGAACTTATCTTACTTATTTTTAAATTTGACTAAATGAAATTTCAAATTTCTACTTCTCATCAAGTACTGAAGAACTACCATTATATATGAGGTAATCCAACATGCAAGGAGGTCTAGAAATTCCTAACTTAGTTGACCAACCCTACCCGAAGTCTATAATGTCCCCTTATGACCCCCTGATCCGAAAATGTAAATCTAAGGGATGGTTAAAGTTTAGGGATCTAGTAAAACTTAACTGATGATTGCGATCCCATATTTGACAGAAAATGATTACAATTATACATGGTAAAACACAAACATGAATTATAAATTGATGTGTTATGCTAATTTCATAACCATTTCATTGATTTTAGAAATGGGAAGAAAAAATTGTTAAAGATACTAGGAATGAACTAACTCACCATGTTCGTTGAAACCTTCAAAGCTAAGGGATGATAAATTACATCTAGTATAAATTTGTCAAGCACTAGACATTTATTTTTTTAACCCCCTTTAAGGATAATTAAGCGAATAATGATAACATATTAAGGACATATGATTATTGGCAAAAATATAAATGATACTCAATTTATCGAGTCACCCTATCTACATACATATGTAGATATACACCTCTTTCTATACAAAAATATGGGTATTATATATGTAGATATATATATTCCCAAACCCTAAAGTAATTACAAAGCATTTGGAAAAGGAAACTATGTACTCCTAGGAGGAAACAAGGTGTTTGCAAAAGGAAACAAAGGTTTCCTAAGAATAAATGCCCTAGTACGATTTAAATGTTGGTGCTTCCTTTTGAGAAAAGTATGGAAAAACTCTACGTTTTTTCCCACTTTGATGGGAAATAGCTTAGAATTCGAGGAGGATTTTACTCCACCCTAAATGGAAAACCGGTCGGTAATCCTACCATTTGTCCAAATGGTTTTCCCTATATAAAGGGGGGCGAAATGCCAAGGGAGAGGCATTGGGTATTTTGGAGGTTTTATTGTGCCCATGATTTCATTGTTCTGGATATTGCTTTTGTGTTCTGTCAAAGCTTGGTGTTTTATTCCCATAATATACAGAAGTAAAAGAATCGATCTAGGCAAGGCATCATTGCATGGATCTTAGTAAGGTTTTCATTTTCCATTGTGTAACGATTTCAGATCTGGAGTGTGCTTTGTTTATTATGCTTTATTTTCATTGTGCAATGATTTTAGTAATGGAGATCGATCTAGAGGCTTGTTAAATTCTTTATGAACTCTGTGTATTTTGGTACGAATGGAAATCGATCTGAAGTTTAATTAGTGATCACTGTATGATATCGATCTGAATGCTATTTTCCTAGTATTCTTCACTCAATTGATCAAAGAATCATTGTTTGATCTCGATCTCAAGTTCTAGTAGTGATCTTCATAAAAATCTCTGTTTGATATCAATCTAAAGCTTAATTAGTGATCGATGTTTGATTCTCTGCTAAATCAATCATAAAATATCTGTTTGATATCGATCTGAAGTTAAATTAGTGATCTTCATAATATTGTTGTTTGAATATTGATCTAGAAGCCTAAATGTTTTTTGTTATTAAATCTCTGCAAAATATCGATTTGTACTTGAATGTTATTCCCCATGAATCGATCTGGAAATTCTGAATGTTTTTCTCTATTAAAATCTCTGCATAACGATTTGAAAAGTATGAATGTCATTCTCTGCAAATCGGTTTGAAAAGTCTGAATGTCATTCTCTACAAATCAGTTTGAAAAGTCTGAATGTTATTCTCCATGAATCAATCTGGAAATTATGAATTTTTTTCTCTATTAAAATCTCTGCATAATGATTTGAAAAGTTTGAATGCTATTTTCTGAAAATCAGTTTGAAAATTTGAATGTTATTCTCCATGAATCGATCTTGAAAGTCTAATTTTTTTCTCTATTAAAATCTTTGCATAAAATTTTGAAAGGTCTGAACGTTATTCTCCATGAATTGATCTAGAAAAGTCTGAATGTTTTCTCTATTAAATCTCTGCAAAATCAATTTGAAAAGTATGAATGTAATTCTCCATGAATTGATCTGGAAAAGTATGAATGTTTTCTCTATTAAATCTCTGCAAAATCAATTTGAAAATATGAATGTTATTCTTGGCAAAATCAATTTTAAATTCTAAAGGTTATTCTCCATGAAATCTCTGCAAAATCAATCTGGAATGTCTGGATGTTTTCTCTACGAAATCTCTGCAAAAATCGATTGGAGTTGCATGTTTTCCTTTATGAAATTTCTGCAAATTCGATACAGAGATTTAATGTTTTGAATGCTTTGTTTTTTCTACAAGATCGAGTTGGAGATTGAATGTTTGAATGCTGGTTTTTATTTATAAGATCTCTGCAAAAGTTGATTTAGGGGGTGAATGTTATTCTTCATAACTCTCGGCACAATCTATTCGGAGATTTAATGTTTTGAATGCTTTTTTATCTTGCAAAATTGATCTAGAGTTTTGATAACTGATTTTATGCTTGTCGTGTTAGAATAATCAACCCATAGTATTCACCCACTTAGACATTATTTCATTTATTTTGTCTTATTTTCCTAGTCCATGAGTCCCACCATGTGCAAGTTGTCAATTGCCTATCCATAGAGGTCAAACTTGCCATTATTGACTCATGGAGCACTTGGGAAAGTCCTGGGAATCAAATCTGCTTTATTCCTGGCCTCCTAGGCACCCTTCTGCTTTTTCTGCTTTATTGACTGCTTTTCCAGTTTTTAAAGCACATAAGGAAAGCTAGACTAGGTGAGGTGAACCTGTTTTATTCCCCTTTCATCCTCCACTCTTTCCTCCATGAAAAAGCATGTATGAGCTTCCATTCGACCACTCTTTAGCTTGCCCATGCGCCCTTGCTAATTCGTGGGGTCCTTGATAGATTTGGGATCAGCTTTTTACACCTATGGGGGATTTGCCTATTTTGGGTAAGCCTGCTTTATGCTAGATTTGGATGCTTCCTCATGCATTCAATTTTGCCATGTATTCTATATATTCAACAGCCTATGTTATTACAGGGTTGGCTATTGTACACTCAGTTAATATAATTTTGTGTTACAGCTCCATATTCAGTCTCCATTGTTGATAATTTGCATGATCAATTGTTAATTGCTGTGAGTGAAATTAATATACTGCAGGCCTGAATTTCTACATGGTATCAAATCCATTGTAGGTTGTTACTCTCCTCAAAAAATTGTTTTGCAGGTTCGACATCAAGACTGGGAGCCTTCTACTGACAGCCGGGACAGATTTTCTAAAGCTATGGATTCACAGAAAACTATCCTCACTCCCTTCAACTATTTTGAATGGAAAGCAGAGATGGAGATCTTGTTGAGAGAGAAAGGCCTCTACAGGGTGACTATGGCTACAGAAGCAGAGCCCAATGCTGCTGCAAAGAAGATCAAATGGCACAATCGGAGAGATGAGGCCTATGGCCTCCTATGTCTCAGTATTTCCCGAGACCTCCTTTTCCATCTCGATGGATTGACTTCACCGGATCAAGTATGGGAGAAACTTTCTGAACTCTTTCGAAAGACAGATGAGATGAGGGGACACCAAATCAAAAATGAGTTGATCTCCCTGAGTCCCAGTAATTTTGAATCCCTGCAGCTATATTTCTCCAAGTTCAAAGCACTAGTTTTGCAGCTGAAACAGTGTGGTATTGGAAAGAAAGATGAGCAGCTCATATTGTCCATCCTCTCGAAGCTAGGGCTTGATTAT
>LPNX010407127.1:80690-122705 GCA_001517045.1 Pseudotsuga menziesii | reverse complement strand
ATTTTGTTTTCAAAGAGCGATCCTCTATCAAGAAAATTAGTTTAAGATGAATTTATTTAGCATCGTAAGTTGTTTTCATTAACAATGGATGGCTTATCAATTTCAAACATTTGTTCCAATAATTTAATGGTTTAAATTTAAGTAGTATTTTCCGCTTTGTTTGATTTAGTTGAATACCCTCGGTAGGTTTCGATCTGATACCTATTTAATTAATGATTATTTTCCAATGCTTGGTTTTGTGTAATTTTTAGTTCGGGTTTTGGGCCATGAGGCCAAAATGTTGTTAGCTCTATCATATATTTGAAATTCAATTGTTATTTATAAATACTATAATATACAATTTGAGTTGTAAGGATTTAGCACATATAATGTTAATTTCATTTTGATTAAAGTTCATCGTTTATGTTTTTAAACCCTAGTCATAGTATAAATTCCCTTCGGCTCTCGAGGGGTTACAGGGTTTGAACCCTTTACTTGCATTGCTTTTTAAATCAAATAGTAAGTATTTTTCATGCAACTTCCCCTAAACTGTAAATGGTTCCCATAGTATAATTTTTGTTATTTATGATTCATAAATTAAAAATTTAGATGATAATGATTTAGGTGATAAGTATTTAAATAGTATAAATATATATTCCGCGGAGTTAGCTTTGTTCGTGAATATGTTTGTTTGAAAACTCTAAACCATAAATTAACTTCTATTGATAACTAGATTTTTCGACTATAACGGAAAATTTATTTAATTCTGCTCCTAAAAACTCTTTTAACGGAGAGAGAACTATAAAGGTGAATAAATAATAGAAATACTATCTAGTGAACTAGTTTAAGATAAGTGCCAACTGATGAGGGTTTTTGAACTCTGTTTGGAAACTTAATACCTTATTTAGATGTAGAAGTATATTAGTAAAAAGTAGATGAATAGAATAATGAACTTAAAATAACTTTATAGGAAGATAGCTACGCATAAAATTTTATTTAAAATATAGTTACCATTAATTTCTGTAAAACTAAGCCGTACTTCATAAATTAGTAATACAGAATTAGGATCCTTTTAACTTGTTCTACTTAGGAATCCATCAACATTCCTAAACTTCCAGATACATATTTAGAATAAAATCATAGATAATACACAAAAGAGCTTAGAACCTAGATAATGTTGCAGAACGGGGACATACACCCAAAGGATACTGTTCCTCCCAACCATCTCCTAAAAGAAACCGAGATCACTTTCTTTAGGACCCCCAAGCATGTTCACTAAACCACTAGGATGAATATGTTGTGTGACATCCCATATAGAAAATATATGCAACTTAGCACTTAATAGAAGACTTAACTCTCAGCAATTTCACTTTAGTTATCCCCTCATTGAATTCGTTGTGTTCCTGACTTTTCAGTTTGTAGCACTCACAAGGTTTATTCTCTTTGAATAGAATGTAGTGAGCCTCCTGCTCAATTCAATGGTATTTATAAGATTTCCTAGGTCTTTGGGTAAGTTTTGAAATTAAATGAGCCACCTCGTCAGTTCCTCCTCCCAGGGAACATGACCACAATTTTAGGGATTTTGCTTCCCACAACAACTAGATAGTTAAATGCTAGTGCTTCCACTTGTCATTTAGCCTTCTACAACTTCTCATTCCTCATAGTGGGTTAGTGAACACTCTTTCAACAGTCTCATTTGGATAGACGTGTCTCCATTTAATTATTTGAATAAAAAAATATTCAACTACAGTCATCCTTACCAAGTTGGTCATAAAAACATTACAATAACTTTTATCATAATGTTTTCTCAATAAAATAAAAATATCTATTTTTTCAGTTCTAGGTGGGTTACAGACTAAAAAACACCATGTTTGAAATTTTTGAAAGCAATTAAAATGTGGATAGTAATTCATATGCATAGTAGCTTGAAATTTGATGTTTCAGTTTTTGAAAAGTTTCTTACATGAAGTAGAGTGAGTTTGATATCTAATTTTAAATATTATGATTTTAGTTAGTATATATTTTTCAAATATTATTTTTAGCTAAATATATCTTTATAAAGCTCAAATATTATTACCTAGATATGATGTAATATTTTTTTTTCTTAGAATGGATTAGAGAATGTAGTAAAAATTGGAAATTGTTTTTTAAATTGTTTTGGACCAAGGTTCAAATATATCATTCTAATATAGAAAATGTTATATATATATAACTTTCTTACTTAGAGTGCATTTACTTTCATTTGCAATATTGCATTATTAACATAATTTCTAGAATCAAAATTTTCATGGAGTTTTAGTTTTATAGATTTTCATATATAACTATCAACTATTATTTTTCACTACTATAGAGTGTTGAATAGATAATGCTTTATGATATATTGATATTGTAGTTTGATGTCATTTTTAGATTAATTTCTATAGTGCTATAACATAGAAGATCATGTCATTACTAACCATCTATTATAAATTCAAACATAGTTTTATGTGGTTCTGTGAATTCAAATTATTAACGCAATAAACATATTTACATGGTTTCTTTAAGCTTAGTATTTAATTGGATTGGTTTTTGTTAAGAGATTTGAAGCCACAAAATTACTTGGTGAACAAAAATAAAGATATTCTTAAAATTGTAGATTTGGAACTTGGAAGAAATTTTGTTGTGATTTACATGGTTACCTAATATTAATATTAATATTCAAATATATTTGTTTTTTTTTAATTACAAATTCATTGATAAACACAAATTAAAGTTTTATTAAAAAAAGAGATCTTGGTTTTCCAAGAACTTTTGTTGTGACCCTGAAAAGTTACTTAATAAGGTTTTTCCATAAAATCTATCATCTAAACAATACCCTCACATTTTTCTAACCTAAAAAATAAAGCTAGCACTCCCTTTTTGTTCTATCGTGCACTATGAGTTTTAATTTTTTGTAAATTATGTAAATGGAGATTGTTATCCTATTTAAAACCCATTCAATTTTTTATGAGCTAAAAAAGCAAGTACCTTTTGATTTATCATGCTCTTAATTTTAACTTTTGAGATTGTTATTGCACTGAGAGGCTCTCTACAGCCCAGTATGGGGGAGATCTTGTAACGTGATGTAACGTTACTAACGTATCTAACATGTCGGCAAAAAATAATAGTGAAAGTGAATATTAGTGAATATTATGAGAGAGATCTTGTAACATGATGTAACGTTAGTAAAATTTGTAACATGTCAGCCTAATAATGTAAGGTCATAACGTTTCATTTGAAATACACTCCCTATATTAATACAAACAACAAAAATATTATAGAAAAAAAAATTTTTATTCTCAAGCAACTATTAGAGACGAAGCCTTCTTATCAAGAAGCTATTCGAGATGAGGAATCTGATCACGTAACAAGGTGAACATTGCATAATTCTACTTCTTCATTTCAAGTAACATGAACTTTTTATAATGAACATTGGATATTTTTTTTTCAAAAAGATCTGAACCATGTCAATTCACATTGCCTGCACCTCCTCCGTAGCACCAGCTCTAGCTCCATTGGCAACAACCTCCCCTCCTCCACAGCTCCAGCTCCATTGGTAGCCCCTTCCCCTCTTCCCACGCTGCATCAGGTCCTCCCNCCCTCTTCCCACGCTGCATCAGGTCCTCCCCCTACGTAGCTGCCTACCCCTCCCCTCCTCCCCTACCGCCTGCACCTGCCTTAATATTTAAATTTAATGGCATGATTGATGACCATCCTCATAATATGCCTCCTGCACCTACCTTAATATTATGCCTGATTCTCATACGTCATAAGTCATGGCTGAAATCAAGAGCTATCGCTAATAATGAAAAAACAATTCTAAGTGGAGAGGTCGAATAATTCTATTATTTTAAGTGGAGACATTTCTATTTGTGTAGATGATAAAATGTGAGTTATTAATATAATATAATATAATATTATAATTTTAATATAATATTAAAATTATAATATAATATAATATTAAAATTAAAATGTAATATTACATTTTAATTTTAATATAAAAATTAATATAAATTGATATAAATATATATTAATATTTGAATTTAATATAAATTAATATTTAAATTTAATATAAGTTAATATTAAAATTAATATAAATTAATATTTAAATTTAATATAAATTAATATTAAATTTAGGTATATATAAAAATCTTTGCCATGCATAATAGGAACTACGTGTGGTATAGTGGTGAGGGTGTTGGGATAATGGGTGTGAGGTGCAAGGTTCAATCCTCCTTGATCACCTTTTTGTCTTAAAAAATATTAAATTTAGTTATGTCATGGGTATATATAAAAAATCTTTGCCATGCATAACAGGAACTACTTGTGGTATAGTGGTGAGGGTGATGGGATAATGGGTGTAAGGTGCAAGGTTCAATCCTCCTAGATCACCTTTTTGTCTTGAAAATAAATAGCATTTAGTCATTTATAATTTCATGTAAATTGAGTTGTATACTTGCATAGTTTTTAGTGTATAGTTTTTTTTATTGCATTTTTTTCAATGTAGTTGTTATTCCAACGGTGCATTGATTTTAGTTTATATTTCCTAGATGCATAAATGTCAGCGTATATGTTAATGTTTGAAATTTTTTATATAGTGACTAAACTAGAAATGGAAGATGTGCATGCGGAAGATGTTATGAGAGAAACAAGCGAAGGAAGCAAATATTATGAAAAGACAACAAAACAACGAGAAGAACAAAGAAAACAAAATGCAAATCGACAAAAAGAATTTCAAAAAATATAGTTAGATGAAAAGACAGTAGAAGAACGAAGAAAACAACCCTCAAATCAACAAAAGGAATATCGCAAAATAAATTTAGAGGAATTGACATCAGAACAACAAGAAGAACAAAGAAAACATAACAACGATCAACAAAGAGAATATAGAGAGAGACATAAGAAGCAATCGAAAGAGCAAATAAATAATCAAAATGCACAAAGTGTCCAAATGATAGCAGAAGTGACAGGCGCAGAGAAACAAATAAATCAAAATGTAGGGAATGACAAGAGGACAGGAGAAATGTCAGTAGAAACAAAACAAGAATGAAAAAAACAACACACGGCTCGGAAAAAAGAATCTTGAAAAAGAAAGTAAGCCAAATTGACAGCACAAGAATGAGAAGAACTAAGAAAACGAAACACTGATCGACAAAGAGAGTATCGAGAGAGAAATTTGAAGCAATTGGATGAACAAAGAAATCGATTTGCAGAACAACAAATAAATGAAAATGTAGAACAACAAAGACAACATTCAAACAATATTGCAGTAAAACCAACTGTGACAGATGCTCAAGCGGTTCCAAATACTAATATGGTCCCACATAAGGAGATTTAAATTAACGATAGTATATCGGTACCATCTGAAGAAATGTATACTAGACATCACAAATTTTGTTAACGAATTGATCGATTTGCAGAGGTGCAAATGTGTCATGTTTGCCAAGAGTCATATGCTGGAGTACACATACGTAATACAAGTACAGGTCCAATGTGCTTGTGATGTCTGAGAGAGGGATCTAATGACAAATTCTTAGCTGCGAACCACATGGATCAAAGATTTCAACCGTGTGTCCTTCAAGATCTCACACAAGTTGAAGAGATCTTGATAGCACATGCAAGTCCAATTTTTGCAGGTGATGCATTCAATTGGTGGACAATACAAATATTGAGGACACACCATTAGTTTTCTGCAATAGATTAAATATGTTGCTAAGACATTGCCACAACATATTAACAACTTGGACTTAATGGTCGTTATGCGAAAAAAAGGACGACAAGGATCCAGTTATGATTTCACTGTTAGAAAACAAAAAGTTATGGATGCATTATTATATAATATTCAGAATGATCCATATTATCAATTTATGTTCAAGTTGATTATGACGCAATAGAAGAGTTACCTAAAAATGCAACATATATCTCACATATGCTTAATTCTGTTACGCTTCTCGATATTGACGACGAAATAGAATTCGCAATGTTGGAAGGGATACCAGGAGTTGAGGACATGTTAGACGGTTTACAAACAACTTGTTTTGCATCAAGGCTTCCAAGTGCACCACGAGAGATAGAAATTATTAGAGCATGGGCAAATAATCCTAATCTAGATGAAAATAATGCAAATGAGCAATCGACTGATTTGATTAACTATCCTGGAATTTGCTCATCTCTGATTAATGAGTATAACACTATTGGATTATTTGATATGGAATTTCCAGCATTGTTCCCTAAAGGAGAGGCTGATTGGTTACAACCGTGAATGCAAAATGTCCATCTACATGAGTATGCAAAACATCTTCTCAGATATCATGATAACAGATTTGGAAGGCACCCTCACTTTAGATATTTTTGACTAAATATCATAATGAGACATCGTGCTCAAGCTTCACCAACAGTTTTTGTCAAAAATAATATTAGTGAACTACCCACAACAATGGAAGAGTTATGACAACATTTAAAAAATCTTCTAGATTCAAGATTGGGAGAAAGATTAATGAGATTTGGAATGGTATTAAGAGGCACACATACATATTGGAGCAGGTGTCCTCAAGAGTTATATGACTTGATTCAACAGATAGGTTGTCTAACAATATTCTTCACACTAAGTGCAGCAGATATGCAGTGGCCTGATTTGCATAAATTAATGCCAGGCACAAGTCCTACAGATCCACGTGAAGCGAGTAAATGGAAACTTCAAAATGTAATTGATAATCCTCACATCGTGGAACATTATATGCACTTGAGACATACAATTTTTCAAGAAGAGGTTTTCGAACATTTTCATCGAGCTACAGATTATTGGAGTTGCTATGAGTGGCAATATCATGGATCTCCTCATGTCCATGGGTTTCTTTGGTTAAAAAATGCTCCCAACATGGACACTCTAAATTGGGACGATCCTAGAGAAATTATATCTACAAAAAAGTATTTCAACAAATATTTCAATCGAATCCAATGACTAATTATGAAGAACTTCTTAACTTTGTTGAGCGTCATATTAACTACAATGAGAGAAGTTGTCTTCGAAAGAAAGGAGAAAAATTGGCATGCCAGTACCACACACCATGGGATCTATGTGACTAGTCAAAAATTTACATTGATGAACAAGGAGAAAAAAAGTATGAACCTAGAAGAAATGATGACTGAGTGAATACACACAATCATGAAACACTGATGATGTGGAGGGATAATATAGATTGGAAACCTGTACTTTCCAAGTGCATCATTACTAATTACATAGCCAAATATGCTGCTAAATTAGAAAATCGATCTAAAACTTTCCACAATATGTTGATGCGGGTCTCTTCTATCCAAAATCCAAATGAACCAGCAGCACGTTCATATAAAAGTTTGTTGTGTGAATCCATTGTTTATAGGGACATTGGTGCACAGGAGACATGCCACATGCTTCTAGATCTTCCTCTTTCAGAATGTAGGCATTGTTTTGTGGTTCTAAATGTTGGTATGAAGGTTTTCAAACAGGTACAAGTTGAAACATATAATGCTGACAATGATAATTCTCTGATTGATGCATATACTAAGTGACTAGAGAATATGGAGCAACTTATGTTGATAGATTTTGCAAAATATTGGTCATATGACAAACATCGATGGGGGGGAAAATGGTTACCATGAAGCAATGCATCTATTGTACGTGTGCTTCATAGATTTAACTCTAGTCCTGATTGAAAAGATGAGAAATTTGTCAAATTCTATTGGTCCGAGTTGGTTTTGTACAAGACATTTCATGAATTTTGAAGAGATATAGGCCACACATCTGATGAAATTTTACAAAACTAGAAAAATTTGCAATATATACCTTCGCATGTTGATCACAAACCTGTGCCTATAGATGCTCAAGTTGAATCCGATGAAGAAGAAGAACATCCAAATCCACAAAGAGATTCCAGGAAGCATGAATGGGATATCATTTGTGGATTATATAAAAATCAATTTATAAATTATAATGAGTTTGAGATGATTGGACATAAGGATCTTGATCGTATGAATGATTGGAACACTGCTTTTGTAAATTAAGAGACCTCTAGTCGTGCAATTCATTTCATCACTGATATGTGAAAATTGAAAATGATTTCTACTAATCAACATGGAATGTCTTACTCAATTGATAGCTTGGGGGATAAGAAAAGAATAACATACAATGTTATCCTTGAGCATTATAGAACAGGTGTTGATCGACTACGCATGATAATCCAAGGAACTGTAGGCACCAAAAAGTCATATTTGATTAGAGCCATCAAAAGTACACTTGAAAATCTCTCGCATCCAAGGAAAAGTCCATTACTTCTTCTAGCTACTACAGGGGTGGTAGCTTTCAACATATCCGCAAGAACAATGCATTGTACACTTCATATACCGATCAAACAAATTAATCCTTTACGAGAAACTAGTTTAATTAACATACAGGAAGAGTTGATAAATATTAAATATATTTTAATTGACGAAATGAGTTTTATTGGAAAAAATCTATTAATCAAAATAGATTCAAGACTTTTCTAATCCTTCCCAGAAAATGTTACTATACCTTTTGGTGGAAGATCAATTATGTTGGTTGATGATTTGGGACAATTGCCGCCTATCATGGATAATCCTGTATATGCATCGAAAGGTATTGCAAAACAATTGTGGAACACATTCACAATACTTGTGACCCTCGATACTGTGTTTCGAAAAAATGGACAAAGCAATGAAAAAATATATTTTCGTAATTTGTTAATGAATATTAGAGATGTAGTATAGAAAATAGAGGATTGGAAATTACTGATGACTCGTACAAATACTTCTGTACATGCAACATTGAAAAATTCCTTCGATAAGGAGATACATTTGTTTGCAACAAATGATGATGTAAACTGTCATAACAAGTGTTTATTAAGAAGCCAAACTGTCCCACTGTGATCAGTATTGCTACATATGTAAGAAGCAACTATTCTATGGAAGGAGATGAAGAAGGGTTGGAACTTGAATTACTTATAGCCATAGGAGCAAGGGTAATGCTCACATCGAACCCCTAGATTGATGTAGGCCTCGTTAATGGTGCTCTTGGAGTTATACATGTAATTTCCCACTTGCATATTCCTAAATACGTTGTATTATAAAAATGTTATTGTATTTGTCTTGGTGAGGAGCTCAAGGGCAAGGCCCCACCAAGAATAAGACTAGGAAATCTATATGAGTTATTTACCTAAGTGATAAACTTAGGAGACCTAAGAATTCGACACAACTTAACTACGGTCAACTAAGCCCACAATGGCTAAAGGGGAACAACTAAAAGAGCCATAAATGATAGATTAGTCTTATCTATTGTTTGGAGTATGTTAGTATTAGAGATAAGGTCCGCCCTAAAAGGCGTTCGTACTTTGCTAAATTTTATCCCAACCAAGATATCGTAGCCGAGTTACTAATCATATTATGGTTAATCCATGATAGAGGGAGTTGAAGTCCTCTTAATGATGACATGAAAGAGTCAAGGATTTTAAGTGCTAACTGCTGAAAGGACTATAAGTCGTATCCCTTGAAAATCGAAAGGAAGTTATCACCATCACCTTACTTTGTTCAACCATTCGATAACATACCATCTACGGAGACTAATTTTATAAAGACTCATATTATACTTTATATGTAGTTGAGATACACATATTTTTAAAGTATAAAAGGTGATAGGGAAATGTCTAAGTGGTGGGAAAATGGGTGAAATTGTTTGGTCATACTCGTTAAGGAAATCATCCTAAAACTTAGGGAGAATCCCTTGTGTAGAATAAAGGGTAATTAAAGAAAAGATCCTTTACATATTATAGAAAAAGTATAGTAATGGGGTTTTGTGACAGGTAAGGGGATTCTTATACATTAATGAGTAATTTAAAAATTGTTATTTCCCTCAAGGGAATCATGGGAATAATTTTCATAAGAACATGGTATGCCAAAAATGCCCTAATAACTTGCAGACATTGGAACCACAGTCATGCCACTTGGATAGCTAAGATATAGGCACAAATTTATTATGGTAATGGTTATCAAAGCTGATGGAGCAACCTCTTCCTTAAAAATGGTATCTTTGTGCCTTTTAAAGGGGGTGAGGCCTCTGTGTTGAGGGGGGGAAAAAAACAAATCCAAGTCTATGTCTTAGGGGTTTCAGGTATGCGATTAGGGGTTGGAAGGTACGTCTTCTTCATTCTAAATGTCCTGAGCCTCAACCCTAATATGAAGGGTATTAAATTTATGGGAGACTCCATCATTCCCCAGACCTTGTGAGCATGTTGTACGAAGCTTGTTGAGCATGGCATCGCGGCTGTCATTGAAGGCAGCAATTGTGCATGCTAAAGGAGTCTTAGAGCTCCGACCCTTCCTTTTGAAGCTGATATACAATCGCAAGAGGTGAAACTTCCAATTATTTTCCAATGCTGCAACCTCCATTCAAATAGATCCAACTGATGTTAACGCTGGTGTGAAATCTTAATGCGTGAAGTAAGAACACTAGTGGTTTTGTTATTGAGGTGAGCCATGTTCATAGCTTTTGATTTATGCATAATATACTTTGAAGTATTCCCCTTTGTAGCTATGAAAGCATAGAATGGTAATCTAGTATTAACGTTTCTTAGATTCGAAACACACCCTTATTCGGATAGCTGGTCATTTGCATTGCTGGCAACACGTTTGGATTTTAGACTTTTGGTCTTTTCATTGCATAGATTTGCAACCCAGCGTTGTTTTGATTTGCATTTCATTGGTCATGATAGGGATCATGATCCATATAAAGACACGGTTCATTCCTTTAGGTTCTTTGTCTTCTTCCTAACTGCCATTCTAAAGATAAAAATCACTTCCGGCACAAACCCATAAACTGGTTGCACTGCTACCTTGGCCTTTTCAGTTTGTAACCAGATCGAAGGCTTCTTAGACACTAGAATTTATTTACTTAGTTTTCAATGTTAAGGCCGATTATTTTCTCACCTTGTGTGACTTCAGCAGGCCTGTGATATGCCCTTGGTGGTCGGTAAGGTTCATGTCCTTAGGTCGCATTTGGATGGAATTTAACTCCCTTCCCCGAGATGTTGTCTTCGAATCCTAAAGCAAGGGTGCCTCTTAAGTATATTAGACAAAGCATGTTGCTCTAGATGGGATGATCTTTTATTTCCATTACTAATCCCATATTATTTTTCTCAACTCTAGGGTAGCGAATATTGAAAACATTTCAGGAAAATTTGGAGAGTATTGTTTCTTGGAGTGATTCCTTGATAGGGTAATAAAACCCACGCTCCATGGGAATTTTTATTTTAGATATATATAAAGGAATTTTCCTATAAGGAATTAGATCTTAATATGATTCTTTATGGTAGCATTCGGTTCTTACTTACCAGACATGATCGCGCCTGTCAAACCTTATAAGTGAGCCAACAATGACAAGCCATATGATCCCTTGTAGTTGAGCCTATAAACTATTGATCCAGAATATGCCTTCTTCTGTATTGTATGTTTTTAATAAATTGTTTGTTATGGGTCTAGCCAATCCTTGTATGTGTTTTGAATTTATGTCCCTGGTTGATTAAAAAGAGACCATATAGCTGCAACTCAGAACTTATACCCGACTAAATCCTTGAGTATGAGCATGGAAAATCCATTGGTGCATTTTGGATTTCTTCCTTACTGGTTTTTAGATAAAACATAGATGCAATTTTGGATAGTAAACCAAGAGTTGTTAAAGTGGTATAAAACCCCCTGTCATAGCCTGATAGTAGGAATGAATATATTTGTAAATACTCTCAGAGAGAGATTTTATGAAAATTATGATATTGTGGATTGTAACTTTTAATGAATTTAACGTCACAGGATGTGACAAGTTTTGGTGGACGTAACCCAGGATTCGGGTGAACCATGTATATTGGCGTATATCCTATGTTTGTGCCTAAATGTTTTAATTTTATTATTTCTATTTTGATCTTTTGTTCTGCAACTTGGAAAATGGTTTAAATACTTAGGAATGATAAATGGTTTTACACATCCAAAATATGGTTGATTGAAGATTTCAAGGGTATGTTTTGGTATGGATGAAATGCACAGATTGGTAGTTTGAAGTTGCACATAAATATTCTCTTGATGTGGTTTGGTCTTGCATACTATGGATGTATGTTTATCTCATGTAGTCTGAATTACCTCTTCCAGTAAAACCATTCTCTCATAACGACGATGATAATGGAGGTGTGATTTCGTATACCTAGTACATTGTGCAAAGAAAACCCTAACCACTAACTCTATGATGACTTCAAAATAGTTGACTTATGATATATCAAGGACAACAATATTCCTTATAATGACCAACACTCAAAGGTGATTGATCTACAATGTGATTTAATAATTCCTCCCACAAGGCTTAAGGATAGTTTTGAAAGAACTTTGACATATGTTGTACTGAAACTATGAGTGGTCTTCAAAAACAAAACTCATTTATTTGAATTTTTATTTTATGAATTTTAGGGAACATTACATATGGTATTAGATCAAGAGTAATAGCACTCAGGCATACTTTTGGGCTCAACATGAAGTTAGAAATCATGAACATGTTTAACACTAACCAATAAAATGATTTTGTGGATGCATGGCAATGACGAACGAGGGAATTGAACTGAGTTATCCAAGCGGTCCTCAAATACTGAAGGAGGTAAGTAAAGAGGATAAAAATCAATATCATGGCAAGGTATGTTATCACATTTAACCATGGATTAAAATCCGGAAGCGAGCAAGTAGTCCTTGCATGTTGTCTTATTATTTTTGACAATCCAAAGCCATATGGCATTTTCTCCTCCACTTTGAAAACCATTTCAAGCCTCAGCAAAGTTGTAGACAGTATTTACCTTAAGTCAACAAAGTTTATGGCCTAAGCTAAGTCTATGGGGTTGCTTCTGTATATCAAAATCACTGACTTATATTTCTCAAAAGCAGGGAAATTGAAAAGAAGTATGGTTTTATTGGAGTTTGATAACACATTAGTTTTTTTTTCCAATTTTGTCCTTTTGTTTGAACGTTGATTGTAAAGACCAATAGTTATTATTCCACTTCTATCCTTGGGTTTGGTTTTAATGTTGATTGCAAAGATACAGTCTATTTTTTCACATCTCGATGCAATAGGTTTTTTAACAAGAAACCATCACAATAAGCCATCAAGTTCCTTTAAGAATTTTCCTTCTTGTGGGTAGAATGTGTAAAGATGAAACTCGTGTATCTTCAGCATCTTAATTTATGACATCATCCCTGGAAGACATGTAGGTTACTCTGTAAAAATAAAATAAAAAAGAGAGAAGAAAAACACAAATACTATTTCGGAGGCATTATAATTTACAGCGTTACCAAATTTAGTAATTGAATCTGTACATTCCCTTTGTGGTTTTGCTTTATAACATAATGCATGCTTCATATTTTGTTTTTTGTTCCATGAATCAGTATTTATAGTCTCAATCCTTCAATTTGGCAGCCAATGCAAATTGCAAACTTGCAAATGAAAACTCCGTAGATTTTAAAACAATATGCTCATCAGTGATGAAGTAAAGCAATATTTAATTCCTGTCTTGAGAATGTGATAGTAAACTCTAATAGTAGATGAAAACATGAAAACACTGATTCATCCAAAATATTCACTGGAAAAAAATATTAGTGATGCAAAGTCTGAGTGAGGTCATATTTCATCTTCCTTGTTCTCAAACTAAAAAAATTATAAATTACGATAGCTCATCGCTTCCATTATTACTGGAACTCATTAGCACGTTAGTTGACTTACTGTAATTTTGCTTGATAGAAAGATTCATGGTGAATTTAGTTCATGTATTCCACAAATTTTTTTAAGAACTGATAATCTCACATTTGAGTAATTTGTCTCTTCTATAGAATTGTTGTCTACAAATAGTAACTCTGTATACTCCCAGTATCACTTACTGTAGAGAAATCCATGCCTTTGGTCACAAGGCTAAGAACTATGACCAATTGCTTTATAGGTTGACTAGTACCGAGATCCATAGTGGTGTCTCATTATCTACCATTTATACAGATAATCTGATTCGTGGTAGTCTGGTAGCTCACTTCTACTTTTGATAGATTTATGCTCTCCAAATAAGAGCCTATGACTCACCTTAATTATGGAATTAAGTGCTAAGGTTTTTGTTAGCTTCAATCCTTGTTTTGTGAAACTTCCTACAAATGCTCTTATTCCAAGCTTAGGGAATCATATAAAATATTCATACGTAAGTAAGGAAATCTAAATCATGATACTTTCCATCATGTTAAAATATTGTTGGCTATTGGAAAAAACATGTTGGTTACAAGGATGTTGTACCAACAATAAAATGTATGGGAAAAGAATGGAATGATTTAGAAGGAATAGTATTCGAAACTTATGGTTACCTCTAATGAACGCTATTGATTAGTAAAAAGAGGTATGTATTCGAAGCTCATGTCAAGTGGGTTCTTTTTTTTACTTAGAAGGTACAAGGACCCCCTTGATAAGTTTATTATTTCACCTAAAAGCACCAAAAGGAACATAGGACTACATAATTACTTGGGATTACTATGTCTCTACGTTTACATGCATTATTGTTGTATAGAATGGGACTATAGAGTCACTCATAACTTCCAAAGATAGATGAGTGACGATATTTTATTGCTATTAGTATTTAAAAATGTTAAGGTAATGAACGTTGTATGATGTTACGTTCTAACATCGCAGGTTATGCCAGGATGACTAGCAATCGAAATTGTCTGTTCGTAAGAAGTAATCACTGGATCAAATAAAAAAGTTAATAACAAAGGGATGTTTACTTTTTATAAGTTGTTGATAATTAGAGGTTTGTATGAGCCAATGTTTTCTCTTTCAGAATGTATCGATCATTTTGTGGTTCTAAATGTTGGTATGAAGGTTTTCAAACAAGTACAAGTTGAAACATATAATGCTGACAATGATAATTCTATGATTGACGAATATACTAAGTGACCGAAGAATACAGAGCAACTTACTTTGATATATTTTGCAAAATATTGGTCATATGACAAACATCGATGGGGGAAAAAATGGTTACCATGAAGTAGTGCATCTATTGTACGTGTGTTTCCTAGATTTAACTCTATTCCTGATCGAAAAGATGAGAATTTTGTCAAATTATGTTGGTCCGAGTTGATTTTGTAAAAGACATTTCGTGACTTTCAAAGAGATATAGTCCACACATCTGATGAAATTTTACAAAATTGGCAAAATTTGCAATATATGCCTTGGCATGTTGATCACAAACCTGTGTCTACAGATGCTCGAGTTGAATCCGATGAAGAAGAAGAACATCCAAATCCACAAAGAGATTCTAGGTAGCATGAATAGGAGATCATTTGTGGATTATATAAAAATCAATTTATAAATTATAATGAGTTTGATATGCTTGGACATAGGTATCTTGATCATATGAATGATTGGAACATTGTTTTTGTAAATGAAGAGACCTCCAGTCGTGCAATTCATTTCATCTCTGATATGTGAAAATTGAAAACGATTTCTACTAATCAACATGCAAAGTCATACTCAATTGATAGTTTGGGGGATAAGAAAAGAATAGCATACAATGTTATCCTTGAGAATTATAGAATGGGTGTTGATACACTACGCATGATAATCCAAGGAACTGTAGGTACTAGAAAGTCATATTTTATTGGAGCCATCAAAAATACACTTGAAAATCTCTCGCATCAAGGGAAAAGTCCATTACTTCTTCTAGCTACTACAAGGGTGGCAGCTTTCAACATATCCGCAAGAACAATTCATTCTGCACTTCATATAACGATCAAAGAAATTAATCCTTTATGAGGAACAAGTTTAATTAACATATAGGAAGAGTTGAGGAATGTTAAATATATTTTGATCAATGAAATGAGTTTTATTGGAAAAAATCTATTAATCAAAATAGATTCAAGACTTCACCAAGCCTTCCCAGAAAATGCTACTATACCTTTTGGTGGAAGATCAATTATATTGGTCGATGATTTGGGACAATTGCTTCCTGTCATGGATGATCCTGTATATGCATCGAAAGGTATTGCAAAATAATTGTGGAACACATTCACAATAGTTGTGACCCTCGATACCCTGTTTCGACAAAATCGACAATGCAATGAACAAATATCTTATCGTAATTTGTTAATGAATATTAGAGATGCAGTTCCAACAATAGAGGATTGGAAATTATTGATGACTCATACAGATACTTCTGTACTTGCAACATTAAAAAATTCCTTCGATAAGGCGATACATTTGTTTGCAAAAAATGATGATGTAAACTGTCATAACAAGCATTTATTAAGAATCCTAAACTGTCCCATTGGGGTCAGTATTGCTACATATGTAAGAAGCAACTATTCTATGGAATGAGATGAAGAAGGGTTGGAACTTGAATTACTTATAGCCATAGGAGCAAGGGCAATGCTCACATCGAACCTCTGGACTGATGTAGGCCTCGTTAATGGTGCTCTTGGAGTTATACATGTAATGTCCCACTTGCATACCCGTAAATACGTTGTATTGTAAAAATGTTATTGTATTTGTCTTAGTGAGGAGCTCAAGGCCAAGGCCCCACCAAGAATAAGACTGGTAAATCAATATGAGTTATTTAACTAAGTGATAACCTTAGGAGACCTAATACTTCAACACAACTTAACGACAATCAACTAAGCCCATAAGGGCTAAAGGACAACAACTAAAAGAGCCATAAATGATAGCTTAGTCTTATCTATAGTTTGGAGTATGTCAATATTAGAGATAAGGTCTTCCCTAAAAGGGGTTCATACTTCGCTAAATTTTATCCCAGCCAAGTAGCCAAGTTACTAATCCTATTATGGTTAAGCCATGATAGAGGGAGTTGAATTCCTCTTAACGATGACATGAAAGAGTCAAGGAGTTTATGTGCTAACTACTGAAAGGACTATAAGTCATAGCCCTTGAAAATCGAAAGGAAGTTATCATCATCACCTTACTTCATTCAACCATTCGATAACATACGATCTATGGAGAATAATTTTATAAAGACTCATATTACACTTTATATGTAGTTGAGACACACATGTTTTTAAAGTATAAAAGGTGATAGGGAAATGTCTAAGTTGGTGGGAAAATGAGTAAAATGGTTTAGTTATACTCATTAAGGAAATCATCCTAGAACATAGGGAGAATCCCTTGTGTAAAATAAAGGGTAATTAAAGAAAAGATCCTTTACATATTATAAGCAAAGTATAGTAATGGGGTTTCATGACAGGTAAGGGGATGCTTATACATTAATGAGTAATTTAAAAACTGCTATTTCCCTGGAGGGAATCATGGGAATAATTTCCATAAGAACATGGGATGCCAAAAATGTCTTAATAAATTCCAGACATTGGAACCACAGTCATGCCACTTGGATAGCTAAGACGTAGGCACAAATTTATTATGGTAATGGTTATCAAAGATGATGAAGCAACCTCTACCTTAAAAAGGGGATCTCTACACCTTTTAAAGGGGGCTAGGCCTCTTCGTTGAGGGGGGGGGAAATAACAAATCCATGTCTATGTCTCAAGGGTTTCAGGTATGCGATTAGGGGTGGGAAGCTACCATTTCTTCATTCTGAAATTTCATGAGAATCAACCCTAATCTGAAGGGTACTAAAGTGATGTGAGACTACATCATTCCCCAGACCATGTGAGCATGTTGTATGAAGCTCGTTGATCATGGCACAATGGCTGTCATTGAAGGCAATGATTGTGCATGCTAAAGGGGTCTTAGAGCTCCGACCCTTACTTGTGTCAATAAGGATTCCCATTCATGTGTGAATTCCTCAATGTTTTTGACTTGTTGTAGTATGGNCCATAAGTACCAATTATAGGCGTACCCTTCCATATGCATTGACACATATTTCACCTTCTCCTCGTCAGATTGAATGTTGTAAATGTTGAAGTATTCTTCTACTTTGTTTATCCGAGCAACACATTGGTCTTCACTCCCATTGTATTTTGACAACTCTATTTTTTTCTTAGGTGGGTACACTTTGTAAGGATGACGTTGATTTCCTTTTTCCTTATGGTTTGATGGTGGCGTGGAACTACTGGACGATGAAAGTGACATACCTGAATTGCTTCATTGTGGGTGGTGATTTTTAGTTTTTCTTTTCTCTACTATTTTACTTATAGCATCTATTTTGTTGTTTAATCGTGCCTCCATATCTGCTAGTACTTGTGTTTCTATCTCTTGCTTAAGCATTGCATTGTTATTATTTATTTCCTTTTGAAATTCTTCTTGATTCTTTGTGGTTATTTCCTGTGTGGCAACATGAAATGAGGTATCTCACATGTCTATATTGCTGACTTGGCCTGAACTGGGTATGAGCCTTCGTAACATATCGATAAATGTATTATGGTTCCGCGTCATGGTGCTCATGTCCTGTGTTAAGGTGTTTATGTTTTTCATCAAAATACTCATTTTGTCATCCAAGTCTTTTTGTTTTTCATTTAGGATGTCAAGTTTGTCGTCGAGCCTCCTTTCTAGTATGAAAACAAGCTCATCTTTGAGTAATGTATTGTTATTTTGCATATTTTCCTTCAAGCATTTTAGGTAAGCAACAAGTGACCTGATGTCCTTCTCCATTTTTTCGATTTTCTCTTTTAGCTCTGACATGGTCTTGGACCTTGTATGTGGAGGTGTGTATTTCAATGCTATTTTGGCTAATAATATATTAATTAATTAATTAATTAATATTAATATTATTATATATATATATATATATATATATATATTATTTTTTTTCTAAACTATATAATATTTTGTATATAGTTTTTTTTAAAATATTATAATGGTAAACATAATATCTATTTGTTTTTTTTTAAATATATTATTATAAATATATTATATTACCATATAATTGAAATAATATAATATATTGTTATCTTATTTTATGTTTAAAATAAATATTGTGTTGTAATATTTATTTTGTTTTCTTTTCTTTTGCAGGTCGTAGGTTGGATGACTACACAGTGAGAAGGACGAATGCACAGATTGGTAGGGTGACGAGGGTGGAAGGTCACCAAGATGGATGGAGGAGGAAGTGGAGCAGTGATGAGGGAGTGCAGCGGAATGAAGTGGTGGAGGGGAGTTGGTAGGATGGGCTGGAGCGAAAAGGGTGGAGCGTTGAGCGAGAGGAGGTTTGACATGATGTGGGAAGAAGAGGATGTAGGCATGGGGTTGGGTGGTAGAGGTAGAGCTGCATGGATTTTGGTGGCTATTGCAGTGAGCGTAGGTGGGAGGAGAAGGGAGTGTAGGATGGGTGGTGGAAGCAAGTGGTGGAAGATGGAGGAGACAGCGTGCAGGGGTGGAGAGTGGACAGGGGCTGGGGGGAAGGACAGAGGCATGGAATTGGAGGTGGATGTGAAATGGGTGGTGGAAACCGGAGTTGGTGGGGTGGGAAATAGGGTAGTGGAGGGAGCACCACGTAGGAGGCACAAACATAGTAGTAGGGGAATGTGTGGAGTGGTCGAGGATGGAGGAGGTGCAGAGATGGGGGATGGATCATGGACAGAGGAGGGTGATGGTGCTACTGTAATAGAGGTGGAATATATTGGCATGTGGGGATGGGAACGAGGGCAAGGACGTGTAGAGGAAGTGTTTGGACGAAGGTGGGTCCATGGAGGAAAAATTCCAATGGCAGGATGTGCAGAGGGGGAGACGAGTGATATGAGCTAAGCCG
The DNA here is from genome assembly GCA_001517045.1 of Pseudotsuga menziesii. Lineage (NCBI taxonomy): Eukaryota > Viridiplantae > Streptophyta > Pinopsida > Pinales > Pinaceae > Pseudotsuga > Pseudotsuga menziesii. The sequence goes on along the minus strand of LPNX010407127.1, from coordinate 102,951 downwards.
AATCTGAGCTCAAGTGGGAGAAGCTGAATCGGAGCTCAGTATTGAGGATCCAAATCCAAGCTCAAGTCGAAGGAGCTGAATCCGAACTCTAATACCAAATGGAGCAACCAAATCCGGTTGTCCGTTATTCGAATCCGACTATCATTGTAATAATGAAATATGAATAACAATAATATATTGGATGATGGGTAAAATGTACAATAAGCTGTCCTTTTATAGGCTTGAGCGTGAAGGGTTACACCCTTTCATATAATTAACTAATCTATTTTAATAATTTATTTTATATTCATTACAGAAAATGGTTTAAATACTTAGGAATGATAAATGGTTTTACATGCTCAAAATATGGTTGATTGAAGATTTCAAGGATATGTTTTGGTATGGATGAAGTGCACAAATTGATAGTTTAAAGTTGCACATAAATATTCGGTTGATGCGGTTTGGTATTGGATACTATGGATTTATGTTTATCTCATGTAGTCTGGATTACCTCTTCCTGTAAAACCATTCTCCCATAACGACGATGATAATGGAGGTGTGATTTCGTATACCTAGTACATTGTGCAAATAAATCCCCAATCAATAACTCTATGATGACTTCAAAATAGTCGACTTATGATATATCAAGGACAACAATCTTCCTCATAATTACCAACACTCAAAGGGGATTGATCTACAATGTGATTTAATAATTTCTCCCACAAGCCTTAAGGATAGTTTTGAAAGAACTTTGACATATGCTGTATCGAAACTATGAGTGGTCTTCGAAAAAAAAACTCATTTATTTACTTTTTATTTTATGAATTTTAGGGAACGTTACAATACAACAAATTATAAATAACCTAGGAAGTTCACCTCCAGAACCACCGACTTATGTTTTAATTAAATTTGGTAATTATGTGGGAGTATCATGGGATGAATCATTTCCTCAAGTTGTTCCTATTACATCTATCGAAAGAGGTAATAAAAAACAAGTTCCATTGAAACTCGCATGGGGTTTAACAATCCATAAGTCACAAGGATTGACATTAGAGAGAGCTACTGTTAATATTGGAAAGCAAGAGAGACAGGGTATGACATTTACAACAATATCTCGAGTTAAAGATTTGACAGGTCTACGATTTCAACCTCCATTCTCATATGATCGATATGAGAAGATGTTAAAACTACCAGGAGTGAAGATAAGAAAAGATTAAGAAGATAGATTGAGAATGATCATGATGTGAACCATATTCTCAGGTATTGCACTCAAGGAGCTTTTCAAGGAGAGGTTTTCTCCTCGAGATATTTGATCCCTCTCGGCTCTTAATAGAGCCTAGGATTTTGATCCAGGCTGGTCCTATTTAAAACCCGTTCACATTTTTATGAGCTAAAAAAGCAAGTACCTTTTGATTTGTCATGCTCTTAATTTTAACTTTTTGTAAATTGTGTCGGGAGATTTTTATCTTTTTTAAAACCTTTTTATGTGTACAATTAATAAAAAAAATCTCGTCTATCTCATTTTGGCTATAAAAAGTGTCTATTGGTTTTTGTTTTTTTTACATACATGTAGTTACAAATCACATCTGATGCACTTTTTTTTCTATCGGAAAATCCTTACCATGCAATAATGAAACTATTATTTGGAAACTATTAAGTCTTGATTTTTAAGTTCATTCATTTTCATTGACCTTAACACGATGAAAATATATGATATAAGATATGATACAGTAATCAATACTCATAAGAAAAATATGATATATCGATCAATGTTTATAAACATTCTGATCTGCTAAAATAAAATAGTATATAATTTATAAACAATATATTTAATAATGGTTATATATAACATTTATTTATAAAAAAACCTATTTAAAACATCAAATATTTTGGTTTGATAATAAATTCTTACTCAATTATCTAAAAACACAAAAAATTAAATATTATTGAAAATAACTTAGAAATTATAAGGCACTTGTTATTAACTAAACAAATGTAAATATTGCTTAGCTAATGCCATTTTACTCTCTAGAGAACATTACCTGGAAGTTCTCAATATTACCCATAACCAAGTTAAAAAAATGGTAATGATCCCATGGGATGTGGCTAGCCAACATCATAATACCTTGGATGCACATCCGTCTTGGCAAAGCCTTCATTGATACAAGTAAAACCTAAGAATAAAGGAGTACCATATTTTTGTAAGGTAAAAGAACTAACCTGAACCCACCTTTAAGTATTCAACGCAAACTTATCATCATTATTGATTGATATAATTTTCCTGAAAGTCAGAAGATCACTATGTGATATCATGGCTCAAAGTACTTAGACCTCATTCCATAGTATTTCGGCATTTCTTGCTGTTGGATCGTGAGATGATTTCGTAGACCGTGGCTATTGATGAGTTGTCTGGTAAATTTGAATTCCTTTAGCTGATATTTCGTTCAATATGTAGTTGGAATCAGTGTTCTTCATGGACGATAAAGCCACAGTTTTATCGTTAGATGAGGAAAATATTTGACGATTCAATGAACTTTTTTTACTTGTGTCAATATGTACATTAGACTCACTGTTCTTAGTAGAAATGAGATACTAGGAGTACTAACTATTGTTTGGGGTCATCCATGCGAGATTCCCTGTGATCACTAGATCCATAAGCCTAAGACTCATGCTACAAGGGTGAAGTAGCTAATATACACAAGATTCGATTTGGCTATCAGAGATTATGCTTCCTTCTGTTGATAAATCTGCAACCATTTGCTCAATATTTGCATAGAGATAATGACCTGGTAATGTTTATTAGAGAGGAACTTTATAGTTTTTCGTGAGAAATGTGGATGCAACTATAACTAGAAACAACTACATTAAATGTAATGTCCCAAATTTCGGATCTAACACTTATAGGCATGTGCCTATTGATTATGGTGATTATCTTGATGTTTTATTTTTATAANTATATATATATATATATATATATATGCGCTTGTTTTGTGTTGGGCGTGGACCCTGAAGCACATGATTGATGAGATGTTTTGTGTTGAGCGGGAAGCTCTGGAGCACTTGAGTGATTGATGATTTGTGTTGAGTAAGGACCTCTTAAGCACTTGAGCGATTGATGATTTGTGTTGAGCAAGGAGCTCTGGAGCACAGGAGTACTTACCTTTGTGTTGAGTGAGAAGATCTTGAACACATGAAAAGATAATTGGAAGTGTTGGGCATAAGCCCTAGATCTTTCCATGTTGATGTTGAGCATAAGCTCTACAACATAAGATCGTTGGCCATTGTATCCGAAGGTGTATCGTACAATTACATCCTAGATTAGTGTTGAGCGAGGAGCTATGGAATTGCATTGAATTGTAACTCCCTATTAAATCATTGAGTATGGGCTCTGGTAAGCACTAGGGGTTATTTAAAAGAATTTAATAACTTTCAAGTGAAAATGACTCGAGGAAAAATATTGATCTCATCATACTTATTTATAAGTGATTAAATTAAATTTCAAATTTTTGTATTCTCATCAAGTACTGAAGAGCTACCACGTTATACGAGGGAAATCCAACATGCAAGGATGTTTAGAGTTTCCTAGCCTAGTAGACTTAAACCATCTACCTACTTGACCTTAATGAAGAAGTATCCTTAAGTCCAGGGATCATGGTATTTGATTCCCAAAGATATTTGTTAACAAGTGTTATATTATTATGTACTTTATACATGGTATGTATAAATAATTAAATATATTTGTAATATTAATGATGAAAGAAAGAAAGAAAGAATTTTACAAGCTAACGCTTTCTTCGAAAAATTATAATCTAGAGGACTACAAAAATTATGTCATAGAATTATGGAATTATATAAATAGGTATATCATGATTAACCAACATAGTTGCAGGGGAATTCAGAGGCGATACATAGGTTATGTGAAAGTGTTTTTTTTTATTTTCTCTTGATATTCTCTGAATATAGTTCCTTCTCCTAGTAATGATGATGAAAATAGTGGAGGTGTTCACATGAGTGTTCTAAATACAAAGGAAGCTTGTCTATTTGATGTGTGTTATATGTTAAACAGTTTAATCATATGACAATCTTTTAATTTTCAATAATTTGATAGGGTAGGTGATTGAACTATTTGGAGTAAGGGCTGGAATCATTGCATAAGGACCCTACCTAACAGATTAAGCTTATATTAATATTTATCTTACGAAGAATTTTGTATTGATCAACCTTATTACAATTGATTCATGTCGTTTATGCGACAAGTTCGAAATGTGTTTGGTCATATATTAACACTATGTTATTTTTCACGATGGATGTGCAAAGGTATAAATAGTCTTTGAAACTTTTATTTTTCTCTTGCTGACTTAGGATCGTTACATCTCACTTGAATAATTATGAACCTTAAAATACTTGTTCATGCCCAACAACCATTCTTCAGCATTTTCCCTAGTGTTTACTTCACCTTCATAGGTCGAGGCTTATATTTTTTGGAACTCCCCCTAAAGACAATCATTACTCATTTGCTTCTTTCTTTCTTGAGAAAGTGAGTCGCCACAAGAAGGACTGTGATGATCTTCTTTGGTTGCTTCAGGGGTACATTCTTTTTCTTCTTCTCTTGGGCTGATGGCCCGTTTATAGTATGGTTCTATTTTGGATTTGTTGGTGGACTAACTATGTTTACCTTGCGGGCTTCCTCCCATCATATTTCTCAGTAAGGCTTCATCTATAGCTTGCTACTGCTTCCTTTCATTCAGGTTGTCTTCTCTGAAAGTTTTCAATTCAACTTGAATACTATGTATAATTTTCAAAACATCAAACTTTATCTCTACCACCAGTTCCTCTTCTGGTGGGGGTGGTCATCTTCCCTTGACGATAGTTTTCTTCCTCAGTATTCATAAACTAATCAATGCTATAAAAAGTTCCTGTAAACACAAAAAAATTGAAATGACAGAAAAATTTCTTAGTAACATATTTAATTAACATACTTTATTTTATCTACGTGAATGCTTGGTGTGCCCATAGGTTTCTTAGTATTGAAAATAGGCTCTGGTACAACTTTTATTGTCCCAAAAAATTGATAAAAAAAAATATAGACTAGTAAAAACTACCTAGACGGAACATTATTCACTTGTGGAACTCTATCGTACACTTCATGTACCTTTGTTTAGTCATAAGTTGTTCTTACATTTTGTCTTTTACTTTCGGTCATTATTTTTAATGTATTTTACTTATGATGTTGTACTGATGTTTACTGCTTAGTATTATGTTTATACTTTTGTCACTTATGTGTCGTCACTGAAATTATATGCTTCATTCTTTATGCATAGCATCTGTGGGATTATTTAATGTCATGAGTTGTATTTTAATAAATAAGAAGAGGTTGGGCTTGTATGCCCATAGGATTCAATTCCCATCTCTGTTTGTAGTACATAGTTTTATAAAATTATGACATACAAACTTCTTTAATGGTAGGCTTTGTGAGCTTCGATGTATTCTAATTAATCATCATATATTTGACCCCAAATAGGGAACTCATTGTGTGCATCTCCCAACCATCAAATTGAATACATACTCAAGTTCTTCTATCCATAGTTCCACAAGTGACAAACATACAAGTCTCTTACGTACCATCAAGGTCTTGAACTAACCTTCCTATTGTTGCTGCAACTGTTTTCCCCAAATTGTTCAAATTTTGGTTCCCCCCTCATGATTTAATGTTGCTTTAAATCGTTTTGATCCATAAATTGTTTGGTCATGTTTTAATTTTAGATGATTGTGAAGGTTTAAGTCTCGTCCTGTTCTCAGAAGTTGCTTGTGTTTGAAAGTTGTTGTGGGTCGCAGACTTTGAGTTTGGTTTTACTAGTCATTCGGATAAATTGTTCGTTGAAAAGGCCGCTGTTTCGAAAGAAAACAGAGTTTTGACCACTGCTGAAATCTAAAGATGTCTCTTAACACTTAATATTTTGTTGATCGGTCATCAAAATTATTTGTGATCGGAGGTTCTTGTTTGTTCGTCTTTCGTCGTTGCGGCTCCTAAATCAGCTAAGCACCCGATGTATAAGTAGTGTGCCCGCCGATGCACGTCAGTCTCCTGGTCGCATGTCCATAGCCTTTTATTTTCCACCATTGCAGCTGGGAAAGGCATTTGGTTTCTGATGTCAATGATTCTCTGACTTTCGATTGGGAATTTTCCCACCCACCATTGCATGTCTTTATCCTATTCCTCTTTTGCCGTTGCGGCTCCCAAAGTAGCTAGCTGCTCGAAGTGAAAAAATGCTCCATCGCTGATGAATTCTTTTGTTTCCTGTCATTGATGGTTTCTTTTGAACCCATAGATAGAAGAAATAGTGGTGTCAGTGTTGGGTGAGCTTCATAATAGTAATGCAGTGCAGGGTGTTTCTTGTTGCTTAGCCATTGTGGTTGTTATAATTTAACATGGTTTATTTTTCTTGAAAATATAGTCCTGATGAATGATTGATTGTCGTTTAATTGCAGGGGCATCCAAGAGACTATTCCAATGAATGTGGGGCAAAGTTCGAACCAGAACTGATAGGATCTTAAGGAGCATAGGCAAAGCCTAAGGAAAACTCAAAAGCAAGAAAGGCACAGACCTGAAAGGTCTGTCACTTACTCACCAGGTCTTGAGTGCATGCATAAATGATAAAGAAGAGGGATATGAAACGTTAAGGAACCGAAGGGTCACCTGGGGGAGAGGAGCCCAAGCAGTCTGTTGTTTTAGTTTAAATATTTGAAATTTAGAACTGGGAGGGGATTTTGTCCCCGGAGAAACTTGTAAACTATTGCTTGTAAGAGGAACTAATTCGTTTTACAAAACAGAAATTGCAAATTTTGCTTGGTGGAGAAAGTGCTATGTGGAATGTACCAATGCATTTAAATGAGCAATGTTGAATGGGAACTATTTCATTTTCAACTATGATTCAGTAACTATGAGAGCGTTCTGACTTCCTGAACCTATGTTCTTGTTTGGATGTTCTTCAGTATACTTTGTGATGTATTCCACTATGAGTAATGGGATTTTTAATTGTTGATGAGCTATCTTATCATGTATATTTTCATTCATGTTTGTATGTTTGGTTATAAAAGCAACTATCTGTGATTTTCCAGAACACATCGACAGGGGCACATTACTCATAAATTAATATCCAACTCTCTAGAGATAGTTTAGTTAGTATTTATTTTCTTGCATATATGTGATTCTGGTGCTTTTGAGTCTAAGATGAGAGGTAAGAACCTGTGCATCACTTTGTGACTACTCCTTGCGTCCTTTATCACCCTACATTGTTAAATAGGAACTTAAATTTCATATTTCAAGTAAAAATACAAAATATACGGTGGACCGGGCTGCAACCGGTAAATCCTTTTGTTACTTGACCTACGGTAGCCAGACCGCAAACCAGATGGATTCCCTACACCAAACAGTCACGGGTTAGTTTGGAACGTTGACTGGGGAGAATCCCTTACTGTTGTCGCCTGTGAATTTATAGGCCTCAACAGTTTCTGGTGCTAGAGGGAGGGCCACCAGTGCATGGCTGCCCACGGAAACCCATTTTCCTGAGACTATTCCACCTGTAACAGTTCTGAAAGCAGTGGGATTCCTAATCCAATTCCTGAAGAAAGAAGTAGAGAACATTTGTTTTCTGTCGACAATGAAGTTGTTAATAATTTGAGAAGACACACTAGGGCATACGTGAAGAAGATTGGAGGATTTTCGATCATCCCCGAATTTCCCAGAAGAGAATATAAAAGGAAGGATCGTCCTATATTGGAAGACTCAGTGCTGGTTGGGGATTGGGAAGAGCTTGTGGAGATAGCCTTACAAGAAGTTGTATTTCCTTTGAATCAAGAAGTTCTTAATATGCCTCACAGTTCTCCTGCTCACACTCCACCTAGACTCATGGTGGGTGTCAACGCCAATCAACCACCTAACCCACCGAATCCACCACCATCTTGGAGAGCCAGATCACCTTTAAACCTAACACCTTCATTACATGATTTACCTCAATCTTTTGAAAATATGCTGCCCAAGTTCGACCCAAGTGAAAGGATACTAGTAGATGACCACCTGCAAAGTTTTTATTTGGAAATAGAAGGGTTAATGGCAGGGGAGTATGAAGATGTGGTTTGTAGATTATTCCCGCACACCCTTAAAGGAGCTATAGCATCTTGGTATTTTGGTTTCCCTGCAAACTCTGTCCCTGATTGGGATACCTTCGAGAGGATTTTTAGAAGTAAGTATGCAACCTAGAAGACTCATGCAGCTCTCATGAAAGGACTATGTGCCTTGAAGGAGGAGAGAAAGGAAAAGGTGCACAGTTTCACCCAAAGGTTTGCATCATATCTTAATCATTTTTCTGAAGTTGACAGACCTTTGGACAAGGTCTTGATTGAATATTACACCTCAGCTTTAGGCCCTGAGTTGGCCATGTTTGCCAAAATAAAGGCCAAGCCCATGTTGGTAGAGACTTATGAGGAGGCTGAAAGGGTAGAGGCTGAAAGAGAATGTATTGAATATTATTTTGAACGATCAGGAGAGAAAAGTGTGGGAAGGAAAGCCTTGTTATTTAATAAACCTAAGGAAGAACAATCACCAGATTTTAAAGGTATGGCAAAAATGATGCAGAAGCTTTCTAATAGAATTATAGACTTGGAAAAGGGAAAGGAAGATCCAAAGTTCTATAAGCCCTATTATAAGAAAAGGGAGGATAATAATCAATCCCAACCTCCTCCACATAATTCAGCATCTATGAATCTAATAGAGGTAGGAATGGAAAATTTTTGCACTTTTCACCAACAACCTCACTCTGAAAAGAATTGTCCTCAATGGATAAACTCAATGATGTTGGTTATGAATTAGCTATTGGATTCTAAATTAACAGAAGATGGAGATGAAGAAAGAAAAAAAATTACTAGTTCAACGAAGGAAAAAGAAGAGGAAACCATGGTTCTGTGGAATTATGTTTCGTTATTTGATGCTGAAGAAGAAAAGAATTGGGGTTATAAGGACGTCATGGAAACCAATGTAACAACAATGAGCCAAGGGTCGGTTAAAGAAGACAGTCTCATACTCCCAAAAATCAAAAGGCTACAGAGAAATGTTAAAAAACTTCAAAATAATTCCTCAGCTGATAAAGTTCCCGAATTCACTGTTACCAGCCAAGATCCTAGATAGGATGATACGTGGGCCAAGCCCAATGAAGAAAATATGAATGCGGATAAACCACACCCCATTGAACCACCAATGGATTATGACATCGTGGAAGATATAAAGAAGGTAAACGCGAATGTTTCACTATTTGAAATGTGTAAACTGCCACAGCAAAAGGAAATACTATTGAAGGTGCTTGAAGCATCGAATGAGAAGCTGCCCACTGACAATCAACCCAAAAGAAAAGAAGAAATCAGAGAATCCATCGTTGGAGGTAAGTCAAAGAACAAGCATCCACCTTTCCTCCTCACTTTTGAAATTTTTAATCACAACGTACATAATTGTCTGGTAGACTCAGGGGCATCGGTTAACGTCATGCCAATATCAATCTATAAAAAGATAAATGGGAAGCCTAACCAATCCACATGGAGGGTTGTTCAGTTGGATAGGACGAATGTAAAGGTAATTGGTGAGATGGAGGATGTCATGGTCCGCCTGTCTTCAAATGATAAAGTGTGCCAAATTATTGATATAGTGGTGGCCGACATACCGGATGCTTATGGTCTTGTTCTGAGCAGAGATTGGTCGGCCAAACTAAATGGATATTTTTCCTCGAATTGGCTGCATGATTGGCTGCCGTATAAAGGAAGTACGAACCAAATTAAAATTTTGAGGGAGCCTCATATGAAATACAACATCACTCAGTTGGAGGAAAAGAATGAACCAGTGGATTCCGTGTTGGGAAATTATTTTATTGAATTCGAACCAGGAAATACCAAGTAGAAGATGCCAACAACATGTCAGACACCCAGCCTGATCTCCTTCGATTTTCATAGGCTGATGAAATCAACTGTAAAATAGTAGACTTAATAGTAGGAGTAGATTTGCATGCAGTAGTTAGTGATTTCTGGACATTGTTTTTTGATCGCTCTAAGACATTAGAAGGGTCAGGGGCCGGCTGTGTCCTGATTGACCCCCAGAAGAATAAACATTTTCTTTCATGTAGATTAGAGTTTGAATGCACAAATAACATGGCTGAGTATGAAGCGTTGGTGCAGGGTTTAAGGAAAGCAATCGAATTAAAGGTAAGTAATATAAAAGTTTTTGGAGATTCTGAAATAATTGTAAAACATATTAGGAATCAAATACATTGTGTTTCTCCTCACTTAAAAGCTTGTCAAAATGAGGTATGGGGCCTTCTCAAATGTTTTGATGCATTTAATATTATTTCAAATCCAAGACTAAAAAATGTAGTAGCGGACTTGTTAGCCACATCGGATGCTAGGCTTGTGCCTACTAATAATTGATGCTCCGTTGAATTGATTTTCAGGCCCTCAGTCCCTGATATGATCACCAACCTGTGAGTGTTCGACGATGATTAGCAGATAATAGAGTGCTTAACAAATGATGAGGTATTTAAAGGAGTCATTATAGATGATGAGGAGCATGAGGCTGAGATGAAGTATGATAATTTCATCCCTAAAGGAGTCAGAACCTTAGAAGGAATGTTCGATTTAAATGAAAAGTTTAGAAGACCAGCCAACATGAAGACTCACAGGTCATCTCTATAGTTCGAACTGATAAATTTAGGGATTGAGACAAATCCTAAATATGTGAATCTTGGCGAATGCTGTTCACCAGTAGAAAGAGATAAGTTCATCAGTCTTTTTCATCAATATAAAGATTTTTTCACCTGGACATATGAAGATTTGAAGACATATGACACCAGCATCATTCAGCATGTTATCCCCATCAAATCTAGTGTTAAACCTTATCAGCAACCCTTGAGGAAAATGCACCCCAAATTGGAACCTCTGATCCAAAGTGAAGTCAAGAAATTATTGGATGCTAGGATTATTTTTAAAGTCAGACACTCTGAATGGGTCTCGAATTTGGTACCAGTGAGGAAAAAATATGGAGAAATCAGGCTATGCATGGATTTCAGAAAATTAAACCACGCTTTAGATAAAGATAAATACCATGTTCCACCCATGGAGCAGCTATTACAAATGGTCTCAGGTTCTTAACTATTTTCATTATTAGACGGTTTCTCAGGTTACAATCAAGTATTAGTAGCTGAAGAGGACAGATTGAAGACAACATTCAGGACCAGATGGGGAACCTTTGCTTACAGAAGAATGCCCTTTGGGCTTATAAATGCTGGAGCCACGTTCTAGAGGGATATGGACATAGCTTTCCGAGGTTTGATTGGCCATAGTGTTGTAATATACCTTGATGATATTATGATATTTTCAAAGAGGAGAGAAGAGCATGCGTTCCATCTGAGGCAGATTTTTGAACGCTGTCGAAAATATGGCATCTCACTCAACCCCAAGAAGTGTATATTCGCTATTACGGAAGGCAAGTTGCTGGGTCACATAGTTTCAAAAAAGGGAATCTCTATAGACTCGAAAAGGATCAAGGCCATTGAACAGATCCCCTTGCCCCATAATAAAAAGGGAAGGAATTCATTCATGGGAACCATAAATTTCGTACGAAGATTTGTGCCATATTTTGCCGAGATTTTCAAACCTCTACAGCAAATGGTGAAGTAAAGTGCACAATTCAAATGGACTGAGATTGAGAAGAATGCATTCAGCAAGATTAAAAATGTTGTTGCACACACACCCTCCCTCAAAATCCCAGATTTAGATAAAGATTTTATTCTTTATACTTTTGCATCTGACGATTCACTAGCAGCTGTGCTTACTCAGAAAGAAGATGGAGGGGATGAATTCCCAATATCTTTTATGAGCACTGGTCTACAAGGAGCTGAACTAAACTACCTGGCCATTGATAAACAAACTTATGCAGTATTCAAAGCAATGAAACAATTCAGGACCTACATATTAAAAAAAAGAACCAAGGTGATCGTCCCATACCCAGCTGTGAGGTCACTTTTTGTGCAAAAGGAGCTAGAAAAAAGAAGGGGCAATTGGGTAACAGCTCTTCAAGAGTATGATCTCGAATTCAAGCCAGATTATATAGTTAAAGGGAAAGGTTTGTACAAACTGATGACTGAAAATGGAAACAATGAAGAGCATGCATGGGAAGATGAAGCTGAGCTACATTTGATGGATGTATGTCCATTGTTCACAGCCCCCGAGTCTTGGTATAGAGACCTCATGCATTACCTTCAGGCAGGATTGTTTCCAGAGCATTGTAATCCCAAGCAAAGAAGATATCTACGTCTCAAATCAGCTTCCTATCAAATTGTTGAAGGAATATTATTCAGAAAAAATTACGACGAAGTCCTTCTTAGGTGCTTAGAGAAAGAAGATGCGACAAAAGTAATGACAGATTTGCATGATGGGCCTGCTGGGGGAAATTTTTAATGTGGAAATTGAACCAGGTGATGGATTAATTTTACTCACAACAATTAACAATTGATCATGCAAAATCACTCACAAAGAGACTGAAAATTGGAGTTGAACACTTAACTGTATTAAATCAGTGTACAATAGCCAACCCTATAATAACATAGGTTTCTGAATAAATAACATACATAAAGGATTCGAATGCATGAGGAGCAATTCGAATCTAGCATAAAGCAGGCTTACCAAAAATATGAAAATCCCCCATAGGTGTAAAAAGCTGATCCCAAATCTGTCATGGAGCTCACGAATTAGAAAAAAGGATTAGGCAAGCTAAAGAGTGGTGGAATGGCAGCTCATACATGCTTTTGCATGGAGAAAAGAGAGGAGGATGTGTAGGACAAAAAACTAGTCAACCTCACCTAGTCTAGCTTTTCCTTTTGCCTTAAAACACTGAAAAGGTAGGCAATAAAGCAGAAAAAGAAGAAGGGCGCCTAGGAGGCCAGGAATAAAGAAGAATTGATTCCTTTAGCTCTCCCATATGCTACATGAGTCAAATAAGGCAATTTTTACCACTATGGAGAGGTAAAAGACAACTTGCACAAGGTGGGACACATGAACTAGGCTAATAAGATAGAAATAATTAAATTAATGTCTAAATGGGTAAAATATGGGTTGATTATTCTAACACCCCCCCTTAATCCTGACTTATGAGTAATATATCAGAAAATTATAGGGCCTAGCAACAAGTCTTAGTCACCCTTTACATACTGGATGTCCATTTAAACAAGGAAAGAGGCAAAACCAACTTGGGAAAATCCTCCCTTAAACATGGACTGTAAAACAAATTTGTAGAATCTTGTCTTCACTCATGCTTGCACAGCATGATCGGAAATCCCCAACAGTGAGTTGAGATTGCTGAAGGTCTTCTCACAAAATGATTTGGTGAAGATATCAACTACTTGTTCTGAAGATGAGCAGAAGAGTAGGTGAATGGTGCCATCATGCACACGTTCTCTGATGTAGTGCATATGGATCTCAATGTGTCTGGTTCTCTGCTTCTGAACTAGATCCTTGCAAATTCAAATGGTACTCTAGTTATCATAGTAGATGGTAGTTGAGTACTCTGGTTCGAAGCCACACTCTCCAAGTAAACCCTGCAACCATAAACATTGAGTTGCTACATTAACAACTCCTCTGTACTCTGCTTTTGTAGATGAGAGTGCAATGGCACTCTGTTTCTTGCTTGACCAGCTGATTGGCCCTTCTGCAAGCATGAACACATATCCTGAAGTGGAATTTTTGTCTGTGCTATCACCTGTCCAATCACTGTCAGTAAATCCAATCAAATCAAGATCAGATTTTACTTTATAGAAGATCCCATGTGTCCTTGTTTCCTGAACAAAGTTAAGGATCCTTTTGGCTGCTTTCCAATGGATCTCTTGAGGCTGATCCATGAATATAGAAGCCACACTTACTGCATAACAAATATCAGGTCTAGTATGTGTCAGATACAACAAACATCCAATCAATTGCCTATACAGTGTATTGTTTACCATCGGTGAAGAATCAGCTTCTTCCAGCTTCACTCCTGAAAGGAAAGGAGTTTTGCTTGCTTTGCAATCCTTCATTTTGAATTTGCTCAGCAAGTCCAAGGCATATTTGGACTGGTGCACCTTGATTCCAGCTTTGGTTTGAGAGATATCAATCCCCAAAAATTGACTTAAGAGCCCCAAATATGTCATGGAGAAGGCTTGGTTCATAGCTCCTTTTAAGGAAGCAATCTCATCCTGTGAGCTTCCTGTAATGAGGAGGTCATCAAAATATAAAACAATGATCATTAATGAACCATTAACTAACTTCAAATAGACATTTGGATCTGATTTGCACCGAACAAAATTCAGTGATAGCAAGAAGCTATCGATCTTGGCATACCAAGCCCTGGGGGCTTGCTTTAGCCCATACAATGACTTTCTCAACCTGCACAAAAGAGAAGGGTTAGTAGCAAAACCTTGAGGATTCTGCATATATATATCTTCAATGAGATCTCCATTCAGTAAGGCACATTTTACATCCATGTGATGTACCTCCCATTTCCTTGAGGCTACAATGGCTAGAGCTAGCTTGATGGAATCCATCTTTGCCACTGGGGAAAAGGTCTCATTGTAATATATGCCATAAACCTGTGAGTATCCCTTGGCTACCAATATGGCCTTGTACTTCAGTGGTGAACCATCAGCAGCAAATTTGGTCTTATAGACCCACTTACACTGTACTAGTTTTCTCCCTGGGGGAAGATCCACTAGCTCCCATGTGTTGCTCTTCTGGAGTGAGATAAAATCCTCCTTCATGGATGTTTGCCATCTTAGATCTCCTGCTAGTTCTTCATATGTTTTAGTATCAAACTCCACCATCAAATAGCATTTTTCAACAAACATAGGATCCTTCATGCATAGACCACTCTCAAACTGAGATCTAGTCCTTCTTGGGTCATTGGGATCCCCAGCTAGCTCACCTACTGCATGTAGTGTCTTGGATGCCCATTTTATCATTGTGGGGCTGTTAGGGTCTACAATAAACTAATATCCATCAGACAAATCAGAATAAGCATGTTCAACAAACTCTTTACTTACTTCTTGAGGTTCAGGTGGTGAAGAGGCTTCACCAACTTCAACTACTGCAAGGGGTTCTTCTTCAAACTGAACACACCTTTCAATGAAGGCTTTGTTTGTGCTCAAATTTATAAACTTGTACCCTTTTGAATCTTCAGAGTATCCAACAAAAATACACTCTTGGCTTTGGGGCTGCAAAGCCTTCCTCTTCTCTGTCGGGATTCTAGCCCAAGCCTTTGAGCCAAAAATCCTGAAATGGGTCAGATCTAGCTTGTGCCCACTCCATGCTTCGAAGGGAGTCATACCATCAAGATGTTTATGAGGCACTCTATTCTGAATATAGGCTGCACAGTTGATAGCTTCAGCCTAGTACTTTGGTGGCAAAGTTTTGGCCTCCATCATGCATGTTGCCATCTCCTTCAGTGATCTGTTCTTCCTCTCAGTAACACCATTTTGCTATGATGTGTAAGGGATAGAATGTTGCATATGAATACCTGTATCTACATAATAATTAATAAACTTAGACTTGACATACTCACCACCATTGTCATATCTGAGGGCCTTGAGTTTCCTTCCAGATTGGTTTTTAACCAAAGCCTTGAAGACTTTGAATAGGCCAAAAACTTCAGACTTGTGTTTCAGGAAGTGAACCCAGCAATACCTGGAAAAGTCATCAATGAAAGTCAATGCATATTTGGCCTGACTCATAGACATATGAGGGAATGGACTAGAAACATCACTGTGGATCAGCTCGAGGGGTGTAGAGGTTCTCTCATAACTAGCTCTCTCAAATTTGTGCTCTGGGTGTTTTCCTAGGATACAACCTTGGCAGACTCCTTCGGAAAATTTTATCTTGGGCAACCCTATGACCATCTCTTTTTCACTAAGATCAGAAAGATACTTGTAATTTAGGTGGCCAAATCTTTCATTCCGCAGCTTTTTGGCTTCAGTGGCATGAATGAGAAGAGCAGAGGGGTTTGAGTAAGGTAGGAAGTGTGAGAACATGTATACCTTTTGAGCATGATTTGCAGCTCCTTTTGCAATGACTCTACCAGTTGAAATCTCTGTGATCTCAACTTCATTGGGGGAGAATATGACCTTCTTAGGAGACCCATTGTGGGTCATCTGGTACACTGATAGGAGGTTGGAGGCGAGACCAGGCACATATAGCACATTGCTGAACTGGCCATGATCAAGATCTATCCTTCCTTTTCCTTTACTTTCAGTGAGAGAGTCATCTCCCAGTACAATAGATGGTCCTTTCGACATATCCAGTGAGGAGAAGGCCTTTTTAGTTGAAACCATGTGTCTTGAAGCTCCAGAATCAATGATAAAAATGGGTGAGCTTGATGTCCCAGCATCTAGAGCGTGAACTCTCTCCCTGTCATCTGAACTTGATCCTCCTTCTCTCTTCTTTGAGCTTTCTGGAAGAGAGATGCCATTCTTCTCCAGGAGTTGGGTCAGCATGTCTATCTGCTTTTTCATACAAGAGCTTTTAGAGTGATTTCCCTTATTGCAGTATGCACACTTGTTCATTTCACCTTTGTTCTTCTTCTTCTGGTAATTCTTCTTGGGACCTTGTGGATCCTCCTGAGACTGTTTCTTGTCTCTCTTTTGCTCAGGTGGCTTTTTAGCTTTCTTTTTTCCTTTTGAATCCACCTTCAAATCTCCAGCAATCAAAGCTTGATCTTTGGATGGTTTGATGGTGCCCATCATCACCAACTTATCATGTTCTTGTGTGAGAGATTCCATGAAATATGCAAGGCTAAGCATCTTCCAGGTTCGAGCTGTCAGTTTTGTGGCATACAAGGTCGAAAAAAACACTGAATAATTAGGGCCCAGCTTCAAGAGGATGGCCAGTATGATCGGATCATCTTTCTTTTCAATACCACACTATTTTAGCTGCAAAACTAGTGCTTTGAACTTGAAGAAATATAGCTGCAGGGATTCAAAGCTATTTGGACTCAGAGAAATCAGCTCATTTTCGATTTGATGTCCCCTCATCTCATCTGTCTTTCCAAAAATATCAGCAAGCTTCTCCCATACTTCATTCGGTGATGTCAATCCATCAAGATGGAAAAGGAGGTCTCTGGAAATACTCAGACACAGGAGGCCATAAGCCTCATCCCTCCTGTTGTGTCATTTTATCTTCTCTGCAGCTGCATTGGGCTCTGCTTCTATTGCCATAGTCACCCTGTAGAGGCCTTTCTCTCTCAACAGTATCTCCATCTCTGCTTTCCACTCAAATAAATTGAAGGGAGTCAAGATAGTTTCCTGTGATTGATCCACAGCTTAGAAAATATGTCCCGGCTGTCAGTAGAAGGCTCCCAGTCACTAATGTCGAACTTGCAAAAAAATTTATGAAGGAGAGAAACAATCTAAAATGGCTCTGATACCATGTGGAAATTGAACCAGGTGATAGATTAATTTTACTCACAACAATTAACAATTGATCATGCAAAATCACTCACAAAGAGACTGAAAATTGGAGCTGAACACTAAACTGTATTAAATCAGTGTACAATAGCCAACCCTGTAATAAAATAGGTTGTTGAATAAATAACATACATCATAGATTCGAATTCATGAGGAGCAATTCGAATCTAGCATAAAGCAGGCTTACCAAAAATAAGCAAATCCCCCATAGGTGTAAAAAGATGATCCCAAATCTGTCATGGAGCTCACGAATTAGAAAAAAGGCTTAGGCAAGCTAAAGAGTGGTGGAATGGAAGGTCATACATGATTTTTCATGGAGAAAAAAGAGGAGGATGTCTAGGACAAAAAACTAGTCAACCTCACCTAGTCTAGCTTTTCGTTTTGCCTTAAAACACTGAAAAAGCAAGCAATAAAGCAGAAAAAGCAGAAGGGCGCCTAGGAGGCAAGGAATAAAGAAGAATTGATTCCTTTAGCTCTCCCATGTGCTACATGAGTCAAATAAGGCAAGTTTGACCACTATGGATAGGTAAAAGACAACTTGCACAAGGTGGGACACATGAACTAGGCTCATAAGACAGAAATAATTAAATTAATGTCTAAATGGGTAAACTGTGGGTTGATTATTCTAACATTTTAGGAGATACTACAACTCACAAAACTCTTAGAGCCGGTTACTATTGGCCCACACTTTTCAAAGATGCACACGCCCATGTCCGGAAGTGCGATATTTGTCAAAGGTGTAGTGGAAGGTAATCTAAAGCAGCCGCACCACTAAAGCCTGTGATGATCACAGAGCCGTTCGAACAATGGGGGTTGGATATTATTGGGGAGATAAATCCAAACTCTTCCCTACAACATAAGTACATTCTAACCGCGACCGATTACTTCACTCGCTGGGTAGAAACCATCCCGCTGCGCAAAATAAATGAAGACGCGGTCATCAGCTTCCTACAGGACCACATTATGACCAGGTTTGGAGTTCCAGTTTCTTTAGTCTTTGATAATGATACTTACTTTTCATTGATTAAATTAACTGCTTTTGCTCATGATAAAGGAATAAAGTTGCATTATTCTGCTAATTACTATCCACAAGGAAATGGCCTGGCTGAATCTACCAACAAAAATATGATTAGAATCCTCAAGAAGACTGTGATAGAAAACCAAAGGAGTTGGCTCTTAGCGCTACCAAATGCTTTGTGGGCCGATAGAGTCACCCCCAAGTCTTTGATAGGACTGTCTCCGTATACCCTTGTGTATGGTAAAGAAGCCATACTTCCCCCCAATATCACGCTACCCTCTTCCATAATAGCCCAAGAGTCTAGAGGGTCAGAGAATGAAGTCTTACAGATGAGAATATATAATTTTCTGAAAGTAGAAGAGGCTAGATCTAAGTCCAGAGAGCGCTTTAAAAAACAACATGAGGTAATAAAGAGATGATTCGACAAGCACAAGGCAGGAACAAAAGTCTTTGAAGTAGGATATTTGGTCCTCAAGTGGGACCAGCCCCATGATGAGAAAGGAAAACACACAAAATTCCAGCAGTTGTGGGTAGGCCCTTTCCAGATTGCTGTGAAGCTTGGCCCCTCCACTTATAAGTTACAAGATCTACAAGGGTGGGAAGAGAACTTACCAGTAAACGGTTTAGTTCTGAAGCCTTATTTTTCCTAATTTTCATTTGTCTTCTTCTATTTTGTATATAAATAATCTAGCTTGGTCGTCTTTTGAGTCTTTGAGTCATGAAGTTAGTTTTGTGTTAGTTTAAATTTCCGTCATTTTAATAAACAAAGCAAACCCGCGGTTGCTTGGGAAACATTAGAATTTGGTATGATTAAGGTTCATGGGTATAAGACTCTGTATTGTTATTTCTCTAAAAGAACTTCTTCCATTTTTAATGGTTTTCTTGAATGGCTATGTAAGCATTGAAGTCATGCTTAACCTACGTGAAATAAACCAGAAACGAAAAGTCTGGAATACTATGTAGAGGCTCCATCCATGTCAAATTTAAAATGTCCTAGGGGGTGACAGCTAGAGGCCCATGGAAAGGAGCAAGGTAAACAATATATTAGATACAAATGATCCCATGACAAGAAATGAATGCCAAAGGAAAATAAGAGTCAAAACTCCTATGAAAGCATCATATATCAAAACAAGTGCTGAACCATATAAGTACTAAATCACCAAAAGTTCCTCTTCGCCCGTGAGCTGAAACATGAAATACACCGCTCACACAAAAGGACACTTGGGATAGAGGAGCCTAAATTAAAATTCAGAAAGAAAGGCATGGAGGAGGACTCATATAAAAAGGACAAAAGTCCAAAAGCACAAAAGTGCTAAAAGGGCATGGGAATGAGGAACAAATGAATATGTCTGTTTACCATGCATTGCAATCCTGTGGCACCCAAGCAGCCAACTACCTGAAGACAAAACTAACAATGAAACTCATCTTTTGGCATCAACAGAGTTATCTAGACTTGAAAATCTTGGTTTCCACTCTCCCAAATTGGTTTATCATCAATGATTAAATGTACATAATTTTGCCAGTTGAGAAATACGGATAGCTGGAAGAATTCAATAAATTCGTTTGTTGTTAAATAGTCTGTTGTTATAGCGGATTTCACCACACTAGGTGAATCACACATTATATGGCCTTCCCCTGTCCTGCTGCAGACTCATTAGCCACTATGGACCACTTTTTGTCTTTTGATGTATCCTTGACCATCCCTAAAAACATAAGAAAAGTTATATACGTGGATTTTTCCCCGATAACTGCGTACATACGCGGATATTCCCTCTATAGTCACGTACATCAGGATGTGTACATAATCCAAATACTTTTGGAGCATTCCTTGACTTGGATCCGACTCATATGACTCCTGGCCTTCCATATGCCCTGAGATCGCACGGATTTGACCTTTCAGTATCCCTTTGAAAAGCTATATAAGGAACCATTGAGAGATTGAAAGCATAAGAGAGAATTGAGAGTAATGAAACTATAGTCCATTATAGTCCATTGTTGCCAGAACTTATGCTTGAGTTTGCATCCCTTTGTCCCTTGGAGCACTGTTGTGTTCTTCCCAACATTTCCTTTTGCTAGTAAGCTTGCTATCGAAGTGATGGAGGATTGAGGTGGTGGAGGCCCAAGTGGAGGATTCAGTTTCTTCGGTTCGCAGACGTGCCGTCAGAGGTTGTCACTTGTAATCTTTGATTCATATTAATAGAAATATCTTTTCCTGTCCAGTAATGTGTATTTGAATGAATATTGTATCCATTGGAATATGTCAAATGATTATATATTATTGATTATATATGCTAGAATAGATCTAACACCATGAAATATAGTATGCTTTTATTGTTTGCTTGTTGTTGAGGACGTGCTATAACAATTCAAGCTGAAGATTGGAAAGCTCAATGGGGATCTACTTCAACCGTCCGGAATAAGGTACGAGGTTCGATCCTTTAGTGTTAGACATTTTATTTCTATTGCATATTGGGAAAGATTGATTTCTGGAGTCTAGCTGTCTGTTGTGGTACCCCAAGCCATAGGAATTTCTCTCCGTAACAGAATTGGCGACTCCCCTGGGGAGTTCCTAGTAATTGTCCTTTGGGGGTTGATTTCTTGGCATTCAATGTATTTGAATTGCTCTCTCTCTCTTGTTTCTGTGTCGGGTATGGGGGCATGTATTCCTGGTAGATCCTGATTGGTGTGAATTTAGTCTGAACCTATCTGTTTGTCTTGAACTTGTGCATCTTTTTCTTCCAGTATGCGGGTTTGTCACTTACAGTCGCATATACACGCGGTTTCCCCTGGGATTTCTGCGTATACATGCGGGTTCACTGCGCACAGTCATGTATACTCTGGTTTTTACCTTTTTGTGGAAGATAGTGGATTGCTGGGTGAATTATGTTAGTTGCTGACTCTCCTTTGGCACTGCCCGATTCTATTAGTACCTCTGTGTTTGACCAGAAACGTTTTTTTTAGCCTAAATTTTTTCTTTTAGGAAAGTTCTTGTCATGGCATCTTTGATATTTTGTTTGAGATTAGTGCATTAGACTCCTTTTGCCTTAGTGCTTTGTTGGAATGCTGTTTATGTGTGCTTGCAGAGTCTGGGGTGGGTAGAATCATTCTTTTACTTTTTGTATCTCTTTATTTTCAAAAAATCCAAAAACATTTGCTTATCATCATGCATTGCATTTTGCACTTTGCATTGTACTTGCATTAGATCTAGATTTGCTTTGGAGTAATAGTTAGGAATTCACATAGGGAAATTTGCATTCAGCATTTGAAGAAGAAATTGTGCATTCACGTAGTACACATACCCTGTTTTAATGGACACAATGCATTTGCATTGATTGTTAGGTGTGCATTTTACTTCTTGTTGCGTCATAACACCATTAGTTGCACGACCATATCCTATTTTTTAGTAATAAAGCCAACTAAAATCAATGCTAATTAAAATGAATTACACTCTTTTCTTTTCTAGGGTGCACCAACAAGCTTAGGTTTGAGGATCTTGGAATACATTAGAGGAATTTTGGGGTCTAAAATGGGCCTCCTAAGGAAAATAATAAAATAATAGTTAAAATAATAAAATAATATTGATTAATTTTGGAGGAAGAAAAAAAAACTACTTTTTGTGTTCGTATTTTCGACATATCTCATTGTGTTTTTACTCAAATTTCGATCGAGAGAGCTCGTTGGATGCGGAATTTGATTCCGCATCCAACGAGTACCCACACTACATACTTTTGACAGACCCCTC
>LPNX010407127.1:0-80322 GCA_001517045.1 Pseudotsuga menziesii | reverse complement strand
GAAATTCTATTGGTTCTTGAATTCCAACTCACAAAAACTTATTTTGGCACGTTTTCTTATAAGGCCCATTTTAGACCCCAAATTTCCTCTAATGGTTCATTGAAAGTTAATTCTCCAAGATCACTAAACGACAACAACTAGGTGTCTGTCCAGGGAGTGTGTGAAATCCTTGGTATAACCAGCGTTCTCAAGAAGATCCTCTCAAAAGGGAGTCAAGCACTAAGCAGTGTGAGCGGTTGTTGATTGGGATAACCCCTGGTCGGTAACTATGTAGCACCGACGATATAGCCAGGATTGTATTCGTATCTGGGGGCTCTTTTGGGACTTTCGGGCTTTGCTACCCTGCCCATACAGTCAATCCCGCCTGTGACTATCTGCCTAAGAATTGATTATATTGAGGTGACCTTAGTGACCTTACCTAGGATATCGAGGGGGTATGTGTATAGGTTATTCTGCATGTGTCCCGGCCAGGTTGGGGTCGGACAGCACAGTTGCTTTACGCGTTGAAGCTGAGGGCCACAATAATTGGTTTCGAACCTCCACTTGTGGTGACAAGGGCCTTTCAAGCCTCTCCTAGGAAAGACATACCGGCCGCATTTGGGAGCTCACTTATCCAACCCTTGTTTCCTTGCTTTTGGCTTTAGATTTTATAGTGATTGCTCGGTGCACGCTAGTTGGCCTAGGGTTGACGTAAATAGAGAGTCTTTGCTTTTTTGTTGAGTCATTGTAGATTCGGGTGCGGTTCCGTGCCATTCTCATCGGTTAGCAGGACTTCCACCTTCCACTTCTCCTCCTCCTTTGGGAGAGGGGTCTAGACTGTCCAGGCAGACTATGTCACACATTGATTCACACACCATGGAGGATCATTCAGAGACTATTCCTAAGCCATCTCCTCCCATTCATATTGACGATGGGGAACTTATTCCTACATACGATCCTTCACCTGACCTAGCTGAGGTCGGTCCTGTTATTTCCCAGATAGGATATTTACATGATAGACCTACTCACCCTAGGGCAGATTCCCCATTGACACGTTATCGGTATGGAATGCTGGATGATGCCGAGACTCACTTTGACCCTCCTAGCACTAGCTACGGTAGTTATGCTATGACTAGTTTTCCTATGCACGATTTGACATTTCATGTTGAATCCGACTTTGAGCCTAGCACTATGCCTGGGGGCAATCCCATGCCTTACCTTGTGAAGAGGTTTGGGAGTACTAGTCACATCACACCTTCCATCCCAGTGGTGGAAGCTCCATCTTATATACCTCCTAGGTCTAGAGTTAGTGATCCGATAGGGATACCAGGTTCCAGATGAGTGACGATAGGCACTTGTACATATCTTCTTACAGAGATTCCTTCGTCCTTGCTTCCGAGTTCTTCAAATGTAAACCCTCCACCTTACTCACGTGGTCCTTCGAGTCAGCACGTAGCTACGAGTCAGATCCGTACTGCGATTACTAGACCAATTGTGTCTCAAGCCTACATACCACCCGTGGTTTTGGGAGGTTATGTTCATGTCTCTAGAGGTCAGATTGCTACTTCCGGAATGTATATCCCTACCTATGGAGTGTCTCATGGGACATCGCAAGCGGTGACCTATGGACCCTATTATGGGACGCAGTATGGACAGGTCTCTTCATCTTATGGAGGCGGGTATTCACAACCTGCTTACTCTCCTAACTATGGTTTTGTAGCTCCTACTAGTCAAGGTCCACCTCATTATTCTACTTCCGCACCACGCTATACGGGTCATACAGAAGGAGGTCACTATGGCCAAGGTCATGGTGGTAATCAATCCTATGTGAACCAGGGAGCAGTCCATAGACCTCATCATCCTATTCTCCCTTTCCTCACGACACTCAATCTACCTAACTTATCGAGACTTACGAACGATCCTGTGGCTCATGACCCGGCTTGGCCGGCTGTCCCTACCAAGCTTACTTCAGACATACCTAAGTTCGAAGGAAAACTAGGAGAGGATCCGAGTGAACATGTTACGACATTCCACCTATGGTTCTCTTCCAATTCATTGCATCAGGACTCAATCCGTTTGAGACTATTTCAATGCACCCTCACAGGGCCTGCGGTGAAATGGTATATAGAGTTACCTAGGGGTGCCTTTACTTTGTTCGATGATCTTGCGATGACTTTCCTTAATCACTTTCAGCTACCAGTACGCTATGATTTTGGTACTGAACTCTTGTCGACATTTCGGCAAGATAAAGCCACCCATATTTCTGATCATATTCAGGAGTGGCATAGATGGAAGAGATTAATTAAAGCCTTTATACCACCGGAGTTCCTCCTTGAGTGTTTCCTCAAATCTTTATTGCCATATATAGCGAAGGATGTTTCCACATCCGGAGTGCAAAATAAGGAACAAGCAATCTTTAGGGTGCAGGAACTAGACTTGATCTATGCTCAGTCTGGTTTGTTATATGAGATTATACCCAACGCTCCTCGTTCTAGTTTCCATTCTAAGGTCAAACCTGGACCACATGCCAATGGCATTGTGGGTAGTGCAAGTAAGCAACCTGCAGGTTCGTTTGTGAAACAAGTTGCTCAGTTGTCAATCAACCAATCTGCCTCGGGACAAGCTACGACTTCATCTCAGCCTGCCCAAACGACGAATGTACTTGCTGTGCAATCGTCCGACCAGAAGGGTAACCAGCAACCCAGATGGAATAGAAAGAAGGGTAAAAACAATAATAATAAAAAGGGTGGGAATAAGAATGAGAATGCCAACAATAATGACAAGAACGGTAAAAATGTTGGGGGGGACAAGCAGCATAAACGTAAGGTTAATTTTCCTTGCAAGCTATGTAAGGATGATCACCTCACTTACTTGTGCCCTAGAATGGATGAATCTTCGAAGTTCATAGCACAGGGCCCAGCTGTGTTAACGAACCCTTTACCGCATAACCAGAATATGAACGCGAAGTCCCATGATCAATCTAGTGATGAGGATCCAGCTGAAACTAGTGGTCGTGGGTGCATTAATATGGTCCATGCCGTGAAAGTTGTGACGGGTATGAAAGATTATACTTCGTCACAACCCAACCCAGGAAAAGAACCTGATCCACCGGGAACCCCTTTGCGCATTGAGAAACCTGTGGATAAACCTGAGGCTGCACCTCGCATTCCTAAGGGGGTACTTAAGCGTTCGGGGCATAACTCAAATTCCTGAGACGCCCAGAATTATTCAGTTGTTGAGGACTTGGGCCATACTCCTTGTGTGATGTCTGCATTGGAAGTTCTTCAGAGTTGTCCATCGCAAAGGAATGATTTGCTTTCCTCTCTTGGTGTGAACGGTGATGATTCTTCCTTAGTGATCAAATTTGAAACCACAGGACATCAGTCTCGCTTGCCCTAATATGTGTCCCTTTTGGTGCATGTAGAATGTCTTAATATGATTGTCAAGTGCACTGTGATTGACGAGGGTGGTGTTCCTTCTGTGATGTCATTGTCTTGTTGGAAGGGTCTTGGTTCTCCTGAGTTGTCGAAATCTATGACCATGTTAACTGCTTTTGATGGGAGATCTTTTAGGCTGCAGGGTATCCTCCCTTCCCTTAAAGTCCATTTGGGAGGGAAGACCGTTGCGATAGAGGTTGAGGTGGTTGATGCACCCCTCGACTACAATCTCTTACTGGGAAGGAACTGGATGTATAATATGCAAGTCGTTGCGTCTTCTGTATTTCACGTTGTATGCTTTCCTCATAATGGGAATATTGTGACGATTGATCAAATGGCATTCAAGAATCCGCCTGTTGCTGCATATTCAGAAGCTTTGGTTCTGAAAGTTGAACATTCCCAGCCGGCAACTGGGAGTGTGGGTGTAGGCATGTATCCATCCCTCATGGGAACCTTTAGCTATCCTGCACCCGTCCTCATGATAGGATCTAGTTTTGATGGTGCTTCCACATCTACAAGATCGGTGCCTTTTCGCACAAGTCATATGGGAGATCCTTGGATTATTCCTTCACCGAGTCCTTTGAGTGAGCCCATTGAGACGAGCATGCCGTTGCCTACAGTCATGATAGCTTACCAAGCTAATCTTCAGTCTGCTACAGAGCCTTGTTCTTCCTCTTTGTGGATGGAAGAGGAAGACCCCTATGCGCTGCCGGCATGGGCAGTACAGTCTTCTCATGCCCACGACTGCCTTGATATGGTTTTCCCTTCAGATGAAGTGATTATCGAGGCTATGTCGGGAGTTGAGACACCATGGGAGGAACTTCATCATAGATCATATTTCCTTCCAGAGCTTGACCTTTTGGAGCATGAGGATTATAGGGATATTCTTAGTCAGAAAGTTGGTAGACCCATGGTTCCATTAAGCTCTCCTGGTCAGATGGCTGATGGAAACATGGTGAACATATCGTCAACTATTTCTATCAACATTTCTCGCAATCCTAGTACAATTGAGAATGTCTACATTGGGGCGGATTGTTCCCAAGATGAGATTCAAGAGTATACCAAGCTATTCAAGGAATTTCGTGATGTTTTTGCTTGGTCTTACGATGAGATGCCAGGGATTGACCCTCAGATTGTTGAACATGAGATTAAGACTTACCCCAACGCTAAGCTTGTTCAACAGCGTTTACGCGCGGTGAATCCTAGGAAAGCACTCGCCATAAAGGCAGAGATAGACAAGCTATTGAAAGCTGGTTTCATATATCCCGTTCCCTTGACGAAGTGGGTTTCAAACCCCATTTTGGTGGATAAGAAGCAGGGAGCGATCCATATATGCACTAAATTCTGTGATTTAAATCATGCCTGTCCTAAGGATAACTTCCCCACACCGTTTATAGATCAGATTTTTGATGAGTGTGCAGGTAGCGAGGTGTTCTCCTTTATGGACGGCTTTTTCGGGTATAATCAGATTCAAATTAAACCCGAGGACCAATATAAGACTACATTTATTTTTCCTTGGGGAACATTTGCATATCGAAAAATACCTTTCGGCCTTAAAAACACTGGAGCTACGTTTCAACGGGCGATGACCTTGATTTTCCATGATCTCAAGTCCATTATTGAAGTATTTTTGGATGACCTCGCTGCTCATTCTCGCATGAGGATGCTTCATTCTTATCACTTGAGATTGGTGTTTGAAAGATGTCGGCACTATGATGTTAGATTAAACCCTCATAAGTGCATCTTTTGCGTGAATTCAGGTCGTTTGTTAGGATTTATCGTTTCAAAAGAGGGTGTAAGAGTCGACCCTTTGAAGGTTGAAGCAATACTTCAGTTGTCTCCCCCACGAAATATTTGTCATCTTCAGTGTTTGCAAGGCATGGCAAACTTCCTACGAATATTTGTTGTCAATTTCGCCAATTTGACTAGAGGTTTCATGCGTCTCCTAAAGAAGGATACTCCCTTTGAATGGGATGAGCGAGCCCAGGAGTCCTTCGATGCACTTAAGTGAGCCCTAGCATCGGCCCCATTGATTAGTCCTCCGGATTATAGCCGTGATTTCCTATTATATGTGGCCACGTCTTTAGAGATGATTGGGATGGTTTTTGTTCAAGAGGATGAGGAGCTCCAGGAGCATGTCATATATTATCTGAGCCGAAACCTTATTGACGCAGAGATTCGATATTCTCATGTAGAGAAGCTTGCCTTGGCTACCGTACATGCGGTGCAACGTTTGAGACATTATATTCTCCTTCGCCAGACCTTGGTTTTTGCCCATGTCAATCCATTTCAATTCGTCCTCACACGTAGGATGATTGGGGGAAAATATAATAAATGGATTGTCATCCTAAAAGAGTTTGATCTCGAATTTGTTTCAGCAAAATCGAAGAAATCTTTAATCTTTGCAGAGCTCATATCGTATTTTCCGAGCAAGGCTGAGGAGTTGGTATGTGAAGATACGTTCGTTGATGAACACATTTTCTTAATATCAACAGCTGACCCATGGTATGGGGATATCATAGTATATCTGCAAATGCAGAGGACCCCTACTCACCTCTCACAAGATGAACGATGTCAATTACGTCACGTTTCCAAGAACTACCTCATAGTGGAAAATACTTTGTACCACCGTGGAGTGGATTCCCTTTTACAACATTGTTTAACTCATGATGAGGCTGAGGTAGTGCTTAATGATTGCCACAGAGGGGCGTGTGGTGGTCATTTATCTGGGCTTACTACAGCTCAAAAAAATTTGAGAGCGGGTTATTTCTGGCCGTCGATCTTCAAGGATTGTATTGAAGCGGTCAATAGGTGCCACCCTTGCCAGGTGTTCACACATAATATGCGCTCGAAGCCTGCTCCGTTACACCCTATTATCACCGTCGGTCCCTTCACCAAATGGGGGCTTGATTTTGTGGATTGCAAACCAGCTTCGACTGGGGAGCACCATCATATTATAGTGGCTATTGATTACTTCACGAAATTGGTTGAGGCAATGCCTACAGTAAAATTCGACGGTGAGACAGCCACTCACTTCATAATCAACCAAATCATTTCTAGGTTCGGGATTCCGAGAGAGCTTGTCACTGACCATGGCTCGCACTTTCAGAACTGTATGATGGAAGAGTTGGCATCCAAGTTAGGGTATAAGCAAGAGAACTCCTCTTCTTACTATCCTCAAGCGAATGGACAGGTTGAAGCAGTGAATAAATCACTTAAGTCCATTCTCCAACGAACCATCGCACAAAGCAAGACGAACTGGCATATTATGTTGTACCCTGCTTTGTGGGCATATCGAACCACGGTAAAGACTACCACTGGTTTTTCTCCATATCAGCTTGTGCATGGAGTGGAGTCGATATTTCCAGTTGAGTGAGAGATTCCTTCGTTGAAGTTAGCCGTGGAACTCTTACCAGACACTTCGCATTTGGAGGAGCATTTGGTTCACCTTGAGCAACTCAATGAGCAGCGTAGAGATGCCTTGGTGACTCTAGAGGTTAATAAGCGTTGCGTAAAGGCCCAATACGATAAGTCTATCTGTCCGAGAGTGTTTAGTGAGGGATACTTGGTCCTTTTGTGGGATCAATCGAAAGAACCCTTGGGGGTAGGGAAGTTCAATCCTATGTGGTGTGGTCCTTACGTGGTCAAGCGTGTGTTAGAGAAGGGTGCCTACGAGTTAGTGGATTACGAAGGGACAACCTTGGCAGAGCCTAGAAATGGGCTCTATCTTAAAAAATACTATGCGTGATCTTTAGCCAAGGATGCTTGTTGTATATTATTGTACAACTTTTTTGCATAGTTAGGTCTTGTTTATCGTGATTGGGTTTGTGATTAGTTTCCATTTCTTGTGGCAGATGTCAATGGAATCTTCCACCTACATAGGATTCGCGGATGGTGCAAGCCGTCACACTCAGCACTCAGCCTCAGCTGTTTGGGTGATTTTTACTCCTATGGGTCAAGTACTGTCGTCAGGAGGTGTATGTCTACGACCATCTTCCAACAATGTTGCTGAATATAGCGCCGTTATTGAGCTTCTACGGGATGCCATTTCACATGGTGTTCTCTCTCTTGAGGTACGTCTTGATTCAGAGTTAGTAGTGTCACAGCTCAATGGTTTGTACCATGTTAGAGATCTGACATTATTGAGGAGATTCTTACGTGTGAGATTGCTAGAACGGAAGTTTGAGAACATAACATACATAAACATTCCAAGAAATTATAATCAAATTGCTGACTCATATGCTAACTATGTGTTAGATTGACATTTGTTTCATTCATCATAAATTAATCATAAACACAATTTTTACACATGTAAATAAATAAACCGATCACCATAAAACTTTTTATATACATCAAAATGTGGTAATACAGAGTGTCATAATACAAAATTGGGGCTTTGAAAGCCACCATCATATACACGGTAGTACAAAATAGATACACTCCCAGGTGTCTAGTCCTGTGGAGGTGGAAGAGGGTTGTGATCATGATATGTCACCACGGCTGTAGCTAGCCGCCGGAATAAACGTAGCCATGCGCATGGTACACCCACCACCTGTCTCTGCATAGCCTCAGGCAAGTCCTCAACTTATGCCATGGGAACCCTGTGAGTCAGTCGCACGAAGTTGGTATGGATGCTTTGGAGCGTTCGCTCCGCATCCACACCGGTGATATTGTCTCCTCTTCCCCTCCGTCTATGATGTGGGAAGCCCTCTGGTCACTGTGGTCCCACATCTAGACATGAATGGTAGATGTCATTATGTATTTTCACCCAAAAACATGTCTTTTTGATTCCATATAATCAAGAAAACACAAAAAATTAAATACTTCAAAAATTTTTAAAAAAGTGAGGGTCGAGATTCATTACCTATGTCTCCATATGCTGATCCTGGTGGTAATGGCATGTCTGGATCTCCCCAGAAGTCTATCCCTGCATAAGGGTAGTCCTCTATGGAAACAATCTATCATCACCACCATGGAAAAAAGTCTATTGGATAAGGGTTGGCCACCCTACCACCCCCCAGTCTGCGCATCGCGTCTGCCCAACATCGTTGGGCCGGATCTCGAACCTTGTGTAGAGGACCATCCACTCTAGGGCTCAATCCTGGAACACGCTAGAAGAAAAATGTGCTCAAGATACTACTGAACTCGAAGTTCCGTATCCTACCTACCTTGCACTAAATGAGCTGATGTTTCATGTTGCTCAGTAGTGAAGTGCTCCAGTCATAGATGGTCGGTGTCATACACTCCACTACATAGAACATCAGTGGCTGAGAGGCCTGATGGAGTGATGCTAAGCCTGCTATCCTGCCCAGCGTCAGTAGTATTGCCTTTAGGCCCAGCACCTGTATAGAGTTGGTGGGAACTTGGCTTCCCACCTTCTCAGTCTCTGGGTAGCAGTACACAGCTATGTACTCATCGATAGTAAGCCCATGACCTAGCCCTCCCCGGGCATGAAGGTTCACCATCTCCCCTCGTCGAGATAGACCTGTGATAAAGTAGATATCCTCCACCTCAATGGTGAGGGACATGCCATCTATCCGAAAGGACTCTGAGTCCGGATCCCAATAGTCCACAAGCATCTGCAGTAGTCCTGGTTTCTCCCTCAAGCCACCTAGGCACCAAAACTTGTAGAGTCCACATATTCTTAGAGCTTCTTGAGCCATTCTGTCAGCCCTTACTGCTTCCTCTACGTCACCATGCTCACGTTCTCGCCACTCTCGCACCATCCTGCATGAGAATTTGACCAAAATGTCCATTAGATTCTTGTAAATCTTAGTGTGAGGCGTCATACACGGCTGTTTTGCAAACAACCACGTATGTACGCAGTTTCCAGCCCCTTTTCCACGTATAGCTAGCCCTATACGAGGAAAAATCCTCGATACCCACATGGGCCGCAGCGCTCATGTAAGTTTGGCCTTTAAAAATTCATTTGACCATGAAAAATTATAAAATTTGTATTGAAATGCAAGCAGAGAACATGAGTAAATACCTGGAAGAAACGGTTGTGAATTCCGCCAGCTGGATCTCCGAGAATTTGCAGTTGAAAATCAGAGCTCCAATGGGTAAAAGTTTCAAATGATTTCTATTTTTTACTATTTATAGAAAAAATTTTAAATATTTGAAAATTTTTACCCCCTTTCCTATAGTTTTGACCGTTTCTAACCATTTTGGACCATTTCTGACCTAATTTGTGATGTAGAAGACCATTTTCAGCGCCATTTCAGCCTTTGGATTGACCCGTTCGTACTGATCTCAGGTATAATGTCTACACTGGAATATAGGTTATGTTCACCACTGTTTGCATTTTGCATGACCTTATGACCATGTCACTATATCCTTAGGTACAAATGCACTCTATTATGTCACGCAACCTTCTTGCTGCTATAGAAGTGGCATGATATGAGTGGTAGAGCCTCACCTTACATGGGTACCCTAGTTAGCGCCTTATTTGCATTTGGTGCTTATGCCAATGTTTCTCCCTTTAGGGTGTGGGAGTCCATTGTATAGTATTTCCATGACATTTAGCAAGAGCCTCATACTCCTCTTGATCTTATGCTGGCCATGACCCCCCGGACTCCCTTGTATCAAGTTGTGGATGCATTATCATGATCTTTTCCTGTCTTATTGAGCTTTATGCTGGCTCCCCTGGCATTGTGTTTCAGCCATATATCCTGAGCTTGTCTCATGTCTAGCCATGTAGAGCCTTTCTTTATATCCTTCACAGCTTGATTCCCTTTTTTACCGAGAGGGGATTTTCCCCAGAGTGTCGATATCCTACACATGTATCCTTGCATTGAGCAAAGGTATGTTCCACTGCTTGGAACTAGTTTGTTTGCCCTAAATGACACTCATCTCCTCCTAGTTTGTAACTATAAAGCTAGTTTATTCTCTTTTCAAGCTTTTCAAATAACTGAAAAAGACCAAAAAAATAAAAAAACCAAAAATCCGGACAAGAAAAGATATTATCTTTGGCAGCTGTTGAGTCATTTCACCTTCAAACAGAGCACTGTATATCACATCCATTGGTTGGGTTATAGTTTGACTTAGGAGCTGTACTCGTTATCTGAGTTTTATCTCCTCCGAATGGTTAAGCTTCCAGTCCCTATGGAGCCTCTATTAATGCCTCCTGCATCATAGATATGTCCCAGTTTGTATATCGATTCTATGTTGTCTTCATTCAGTCACCATACGTTGTTATGCTCTTGTTCGAAGGAAGTTGAAACCTGAGTCAGCCATTCCTCAGTTATCTTGACTTTGCATGTCGGCCATTCCCGGTACAGTTACTGGTTCGTGCACCTTATAATCGAGTCCTTACACATTATACAGCTTTGCTGAGTACCTCGTGTTGGATGATGGGGGATGCCCTAATGCCCTCCTTCCAGCGGATTTCATCCCATCGACTTCAGATCATTTATTCTGGGATTGGAATCTAGAGTCATTTTGAGTGCCTTGAGACTTGCAGTCATCAGTGGCAGGTTCTCTCGCCATCGACAGTTTTGGGAATACATCAATGTCCCCTGATCGATGGATTCTCTCAAGTGTTCGACCTCAACACATTTATTCACACTTGTTAGTTTTCACTCTAGTACCTTGATTCCCATTTTCATTATCGGTGGGTGATCTCGCGTCTATTAACGGTATACATCAATGACCGGTAATCAGACGATGGACTACTATGTTCGACCTCGACACCTCTATTCGTATAGTACGAAATGTACTCGTAGTGGTGTGTGTAGAAGACCTTCCAGGTTGGTGGCATCCACTATATGCTACTTCCTTGATCATGCCAGTGTTCATGAGATTTCAGCTCTCGTGACTTGTTCCAGTATATGTCAGACATTTCTAGCCACTATGGAGATCTTGATCTACTGTATATCTTCAGCTTATGTGGAGATCATGATCCTTTGTATATCTTCATCATGGAGATTCTGATCTATGTTTATTGTATGTGGTAATGACCACATATGTGTTATCATGTTTCATGCCTATTCGATGCCATTGTACTCTTATGTATCTAGGACTGCTCTATGTATTTGCAGTTATATGTAAAGTTGTATTATGGTATTATGCTGATTGGGTGGCTGGTCTTCTATTTGGGTACCTTCATCATTTCACTTCTGGGATGGACTTATAATGTATTTCGGCCATCGCATAACCCCTCTGATCTCATACGTTAGGGGGCATCTGTTATAGCGGATTTCACCACACTAGGTGAATCACACATTGTATGGCCTTCCCTTGTCCCACTGCAGACTCATTAGCCCCTATGGAACACTTTTTGTCTTTTGATGTATCCTTGACCATCCCTAAAAACATAAGAAACGTGATATACGCGGATTTTTGCTAGATAACCACGTACATACACGGATATTCCCTCTATAGTCGTGTACATCGGGATGTGTACATAATCCAAATACTTTTGGAGCGTTCCTTGACTTGGATCTGACTCATATGACTCCTAGCCTTCCATATGCCTTGAGATCGCACGGATTCGACCTTTCAGTATCCCTTTGAAAAGCTATATAAAGAACCATTGAGACATTGAAAGCATAAGAGAGAATTGAGAGTAACGAAACTATAGTCCATTGTTGCCAGAACTTATGCTTGAGTCTGCATCTCTTTGTCCCTTGGAGAACTGTTGTGTTCTTCCCAAGCTTGCCTTTTGCTAGTAACCTTGCTATCGAAGTGATGGAGGATTGAGGTGGTGGAGGCCCAAGTGGAGGATTCAGTTTCTCTGGTTCGCAGACGTGCCGTCAGAGGTTGTCACTTGTAATCTCTGATTCATATTAATAGAAATATCTTTTCCTGTCCAGTAATGTGTATTTGAATGAATATTGTATCCATTGGAATATGTCAAATGCTTTTACATTATTGATTATATATGCTAGAATAGATCTAACACCATGAAATATAGTATGATTGTATTGTTTGCTTGTTGTTGAGGACGTGCTATAACAATTCAAGCTGGAGATTGGAAAGCTCAATGGGGATCTACTTCAACCATCCGGAATAAGGTACGAGGTTCGATCCTTTAGTGCTAGACATTTTATTTCTATTGCATAATGGGAAAAATTGATTTTTGGAGTCTAGCTGTCTATTGTGGTACCCCAATCCATAGGAATTTCTCTTCGTAACATATGTCACTCAGGGAATAATCATCCAGATATTTAGGTTCACCAGGTAATCGCCAATTGTTGCTGCTGCAACTGTTTTCCCCAAATTGTTCAAATTTTGGTTACCCCCTCATGATTTAATGTTTCTTTAAATTGTTTTGATCCATAAATTGTTTGGTCATGTTTTAATTTTGGATGATTGTGAAGGTTTAAGTCTCGTCCTGTTCTTAGAAGTTGCTTGTGTTTGAAATTTGTTGTGGGTCGCAGACTTTGAGTTTGGTTTTACTAGTTAGTCGAACAAATTGTTCGTTGAAAAGGCCACTGTTTCAGAGGAAACAGAGTTTTGACCACTGCTTAAATCTAAATCTGTTTCTTAACAATTCATATTTTGTTGATCGTGTGTCAAAATTATGTGTGATCAGAGGTTCTTATCTGTTCGTCTTCCATCGTTGCAGCTCCCAAATCAGCTAAGCACCCGATGTATAAGTAGTCCGCCCGTCGATGCGCGTTAGTCTCCTGGTCGCATGTCCATAGCCTTTTATTTTTTTCCGTTGCTGCTGGGAAAGGAATTTGGTTTTTGATGTCAATGATTCTCCGACATCCGATTGAGAATTTTCCCACCCACCGTCGCATGTCTTTAGCATGTTCCTCTTCCGCTGTTGCGGCTCCCAAAGTAGCTAGCTTCCCGAAGTGAAAAAATGCTCTGTTGTTGATGAATTATTTTGTTTCCTATCGTTGATGGCTTCTTTAGAACCCGTAGATAGAAGAGATAGTCGTGTTAGTGTTGGGTGAGCTTCACAATAGTAATGCTACGCAGGGCGTTTCTTCTTGCTTAGCCATTATGGTTGTTATAATTTAACGTGGTTTATTTTTCTTGAAAATATAGTCCCGATGAATGATTGATTGCCATTTAATTGCAGGGGCGTCCAAGAGACTATTCCAACGACTGCGAGGAGAAGTTCAAACCGGAACTGATAGGATCTTAAGGAGCACAGGGAAAGCCTAAGTCAAACTCAAAAGCAACAAAGGCACAGACCTGAAAGGTCTGTCAGTTACTTACCGGGTCTTGAGTGCGCGCAGAAATGATAAAGAAGAGGGATATGAAACGTTAAGGAACCGAAGGTTCACCCGCGGGAGAGGAGCCCAAGCGGTCTGTTGTTTTAGTTTAAATATTTGAAAGTTAGAACTAGGAGGGGTTTTTTTCCTTGGAAAAACTTGTAAACTATTCCTTGTAAGAGGAACTAATTCATTTTACAAAACAGAAATTGCAAATTTTGCTTAGTTGAGAAAGTGCTATGTGGAATGTACCAATGCGTTTAAATGAGCAATGTTGAATGGGAACTATTTTGTTTTCAACTGTGATTCAGTAACTGTGAGAGCGTTCTAACTTCCTGAACCTATGTTCTTGTTTGGATGTTCTTCAGTATACTTTGTGATGTCTTCCACTATGAGTAATGGGATTTTTAACTGTTGATGAGCTATCTTATCATGCATATTTTCATTCATGTTTGTATCTTTGGTTATGAAAGAAGCTATCTGTGATTTTCCATAACACATGGACAGGGGCACATTACTCATAAATTAATATCCAACTCTCTAGAGATAGTTTAGTTAGTATTTATTTTCTTGCATATATGTGATTCAGGTGCTTGTGAGTCTAAGACGAGAGGTAAGAAACCGCACATTACTTTGTGACTACTCCTTGCATCCTTTAGCACCCTACATTGTTAAATAGGAACTTTCATTTCATATTTCAAGTAAAAATACAAAATATACGGTGGACCGGGTCGCAACCGGTAAACCCTTTTGTTACTTGACCTACGGTAGCTGGACCGCAAATTGGACGGATTCCCTACACCAAACAGTCATGGGCTAGTTGGGAACGTTGACTGGGGAGAATCCCTTGCTGTTGTCTCCTGCGAATTTCTAGGCCTCAACACTTCCATTTAAAATCTTTATCAAAATAATTTACAAAACAACTTAAGCATGACTCCTAGATCTTATGGAAAGGAGATCACATAACATTTTTACCCAAGCACATTTATTTAACCATAACACTATTACTTCAACTTCCTTAGGACATTTATATACACATGACTTATTAACCATGTTGTCATAACACTATTACTTTGACTTACATAGGACATTTATATACATCAGGTGTCTAAATGCTAGATTGACATTACAACCAAAAGTGCATTCAACTTGTACCAATAAGAGTATGATATTTCTTTGAGCACATTCCATAATTACATAGTGCTTTACTTGAGCATCATCAATACATGCCATGCATAAATCACAAAAGTAACACAAAGACACAGTGATGTACATGGTTCACCCCAACCTAAGGGCTACATCCACCAAGAGTTGCGAATCTTTTATTAATTTAACCAATTTGGTAGGTTACAATTTGTACAACACTTCATCTTTACTTTTCTTTTCTTTCTCAAAGGAAGGAAGAGAGACCCCATGCTCTCTCTCTCTCTCTCTTTCTCTCTCTTTATATATATATCAGCAGTAGAAATTTATATTATGGCGACGAATTCACTGGACAAGGCTTACAAATAGAATGATGCAATTTAAGGTTTAAACACACTAAACCCAAGCTTACTATCATACCATATTGACTATATGAATACTTGGCAGTAAACATGTCCCATTATGTCGATTAATTGAGGCTCCTTTACTCCGAGACAATTTAAAAAAAACTTTAAAATGTTTAGTAATCATAAATTTTCCATCATTGTAATGTATCTACCCTAACATTAGATCAGATTGTTCTCAATGCAAATACAAAGGGATCGAAGCAATCAAGAATGTCAGAAGCTGATTTTACAACACCACCTTCTCTATCTAAACTACATTTTTAACCCTCAGTCTTCACTCTACCCAAAGTCGGGTTGGAACTTAAAGCAATGCTAAAACTGGGCAAGGGTAAACAATCAGTTGTGAATTCGATAGTTGGGGCGTTAATAAAGAAAAGGAGTTCATATTCCTGCTAAAATGGGTTTAATTATTTTTCTTTCATTGCAGAAGTGGAAGGAATAAAGTGGGTCGGCATGTAAATGGTTTGTTTCCGGGGTTCATACTCCAAGGAATCCTTCAATGGAAAATCATAGATTCCTTTCAAGTGTCCCACCACTTAAATCTCAAAGGGAAATGATATCATTGATTTATTTAAAACATTGCAGCATGTGCAAGTGGACAGAACGCACATTATATGTGTGTGCTCGCATGTGCTGCAAGGTGGACGACACCCAAAATGGGTCAATGTCAAAAGTGATTGCACTACTCTTCAGCACATAAAGATTTCTGAGTGCTACAGTCGTTTGGGTAAGATAAAGTGGTAAAATAAGTTGAATCCCTGGTTTGTAATGGGAGCCGATAAAGAAAATCATAACCCAGGTCATGATAACAGTACTACCAAGATAAGGAGCCACAACTATGATACTATCAAGCTTGGAAGTGGATAACGATTTTAGATTACAGCTACGTTACAACCATGATGCTTTAACCTTCAATCGTTGGCTTAGGGCTCATCGATTTTCTAATTGTGATAAGATATTTAACACTAAAAACCTAGAATGAACCAATCCAGAGTTCTAAGGAAATGCAGGAAGAAATAGATGTTGTATTCAGCCTCGAAAGACAATAAAATGATTCGACCAAAACTTGGAGAAATAAGACAAATGAAATCTTGGAAAAATGAAACTTGATGAAGATGTATATTTACATCAAGAAAAATACCTCAGCTCATAGGAAATGCACATAGATATCCTTCCGTACGAGTTCCACTCCTATATGCCAAGCTGTGAGTTCTCGATGGTTCTTGATCATTGCACCATTCGTCGAGAGGAGGTTTCTATCGGTATCTCTCCCTGGACAAAAAACCAACGCATACCTTATGTAATATACCCAAGAACGACCTTCCGAGAAAGGGAAACATCCAACTTAAAATCCAAATCCCTATCGATTTCCCCCAAGGGAGCACATAGAGATCATCTTCCCTAAAAGATAATGCAAAGAGCCATTTTTTTACCCCCGCTTTCATGATCTAGAGTTATATATGTATCTTGGTGAAAACCCTAACGCCTCCATAATCGGTGCCAGTTTGTTCGGGGTAATTAAAAGCTCCTGGTTCAATGTCTCCCGAAAAGGGGTTGGAAATGCCACTGATTTTTTTGTTGTTTGCAGGTTTTCCCAAAATTTCCAAAAGTGTAAAATTTTTTGTCAGGATTCCATAACAGGACAAAAATCAGCTGGTGCTATTTTCTCACCATATGGCAGGGATTTCCCCAAAAATTGCCAAGGCATAAAAGCCTCTCGTTTAATTATATATGCATATGTAGGGTATACATATGTATCTATATATGTATATATTACTCCATTTATGTTTGTATGTGTGTTTTTTATAAAAGTTTTAATGTTGCTCTTAACTAGTATTTGGCAACTACGAATCTCACCTTCACTACCTCTTTAAGACTGTAAGGGGGACTAGGTTAAACTTACTAGTTCACCAAGGTGTTGTTATCCTTGAGCCCCTTCCCCTAGTTGACTTGGATTCCCATCGAATGTCTTTCTTAATACCTTAGGTCTCCTAAGTTCTGAACTTAGGGAATTAATTTTTACAAGTTACAAGGTCTTTCTAGTGGGGCCTTGACCTTGAGCTCCTCACCAGAAAAACAAGTACAGATAATCTTTCAAAATTACAAACTATGTAGTGGCAGGAAATAGGGATATTACATGAGATGAAGGCTAGGCTTGGCATATATAACTTGAATGACAAAGCAACAAGATGGTGGAGAGATTTAAAACACACCAATAAAGATGAGCTGCGGGAAATACGCTAGGATACTTTCTGAAAACATTTTGAAGAAAAATATATGTCAAAAAGGTTCTTTGACAAAAAAGTGAAAGAGTTTCATGAACTACGCTTGGGATCCATGACTATGGATGTGTTTATTAATAGATTTGTTTCATTTTGTACCATATAGAAAAGAAGAAAAGGTAAAAATCCAGCAGTTCCTAAGACGTCTTCCTCCCAGTTTTTGGGACAGGATTGAATTTGACATCCCTAAGACTTTAGATACCACATTGCACATGTTAAATTTTCATATGCTTAGCTAAGACATCAATATTTCATTTCATTTTCATAACAAAATCATATAAACAGGATCACTGAAAGATAGACAAGCACAACTATACAAAAGGAACACAAATATTTATCCTGGGAAAACCCTAAAGGGAAAAACCCAACAAAAGCTTCCTCAATATAGATGTCCCAAAAATATAAATGATAAAACCAACAAGGAGATCAAAGCTTGATCCTCCTCCTTCTCTAGCTACTTCTCTTCTCCACTAATGCGCTACCCAAGTGAGAGAGTGTGTGTTCCAAATGGGGAGAGCTTCACGTCTATTTATATTCATTCGTTCACTTCAATTAACTCATCCGACATGTAGGCTCGAGTTAATCATGTAGGCTTGAGTTACACATGTAGGCTCAAGTAACTACACTGGGGTTCTAATGACCCACCTTTACAATTAGAGGGGACAACCTCATGACTCTTATTAGTTCTTTCAATTAGAAACATCATGGCAGAATATAATACAAGTGGTTCTCCCGATAGGACCATCGAGGACCACAAAGGATACATATAGAATATTCTTCGAAGTTACAATATTTCAACACTCCCCCTTAATGAGAAGGGTATTCTACAACAACATCAACAACAACAATAGTAGGAGAGAGATAGAGGACATCATCAGCATCATCAGGGTAACACATCTATAAATCATTGGAATCTTTTCAACATTATGTAATCTTCATCTTCAATCTTCAGTATTCATCATCATTAATACTTTGATTGCTTCGATCAGCAACATCTTCAGCACTTTGACCTTTCGATCAGCAACATCATCTTCAACACTTTGACCTTTTGATCAGCAATATCATCTTCATCACTTTGACCTTTCGATCAGCATCATGTTCAGCACTTTGACCTTTCGATCAGCAACATCATCTTCAACACTTTGTCCTTTCGATCAGCAACATCATCTTCAGCATTTTGACCTTTCGATTAGCATCATCTTCAGAACTTTGACCTTTCTATCAGCAACATCATCTTTAGCACTTTGTCCTTTCGATCAGCAACATCATCTTCAGCACTTTGACCTTTCGATCAGCAACATCATCTTCATCACTTTGACCTTTTGATCAGCAACAACATCATCATCATACTCTGATCTTTTGATCAGGAACATCATCATCATCATACTCTGATCTTTCAATTAGAAACATCATCATCAAAACATAATTATTATCAAAACATCAACATCATCATCATCAAAACATCAACATGATCCTTCCTTTCGGATTTATGGGATCAACATGTATGTGGTACTCAAACGATCCTTCCTGACGGAATTACGGGATTTAGGTGTTTACGGAGTTACTAACGATCCTTCCTTTTGGAATGACGAGATCAACACATTTGTGGAACTCATACAATCCTTCCTATTGGAATTACGGGATCAAGTCAATGATCCTTCCTTTCAAAATTACGGGATTTAGGTCTTTACGGAGTTACTAACAATCCTTCCATTCGGAATTACGGGATCAACACAATTGTGGAACTCAGACAATATTTCCTGTTGAAAATATGGGATCAAGTCTTTACGGATTTACCAATGATCCTTCCTTTCATAATTATGGGATTTAGGTCTTTACGGAGTTACTAACGATCGTTCCTTTCAGAATTATGGGATTTAGGTCTTTATGGAGTTACTAACGATCCTTCCTTTTGGAATTACGGGATCAACACATATGTGGAACTCAGATAATCCTTCCTATTGGAATTACAGAATCAACACATCTATGGAACTGAGACAATCCTTCCTATTGGAATTACGGGATCAAGTCTTTACAGAGCTACTAACGATCCCTCCTTTCAGAATTACGGGATTTAGGTCTTTACAGAGTTACTAACGATCCTTCCTTTCGTAATTACGGGATCAACACATTTGTGGAACTCAGACAATCCTTCCTATTGGAATTATGGGATCAACACATCTATGGGACTCAGAAAATCCTTCCTATTGGAATTATGGGATCAACACATCTGTGGAACTCAAACAATCCTTCCTATTGGAATTACGAGATCAATTCAATGATCCTTCCTTTCAAAATTATGGGATTCAGGTCTTTACGGAGTTACTAATGATCCTTCCCTTCGGAATTACGGGATCAAC
Organism: Pseudotsuga menziesii; assembly: GCA_001517045.1. Lineage (NCBI taxonomy): Eukaryota > Viridiplantae > Streptophyta > Pinopsida > Pinales > Pinaceae > Pseudotsuga > Pseudotsuga menziesii. Next base: position 60,545 of record LPNX010407127.1, on the reverse strand, counting down.
ACAAATGTGGAACTTAGACAATCCTTCCTATTGGAATTACGGGATCAACACAAATTATCAAGTACTGAAGTCACTAGATTCGTTCTGAACCAAAGTTCAAGGATGATACAATCCTACCACATTCACGGGGACTGAGATCTCTGGATACATTTTGAACCGATGTTCAAGGATGATGCAATCCACCACTTTCATGGGAGATGATACCTCCAGATACATTTTGAACCGAAGTTCAGGGATGATGCAATCCTACCACTTTCACGGGGGTTGAGACCTCCGGATACATTTTGAACTGAGGTTCAGGGATGATGCAATCCTACCACATTCATGTGGGCTGAGACCTCTGGATACATTTTGAACCAAAGTTCAAGGATGATGAAATCCCACCACATTCACGGGGACCGAGGTCACTGGATCACTTTTGGACAGATGTCCTGGGATGATACAATCCCTCTTCATTCTCGAAGACCGAGGTCTCCAGGTCACTTTTGGGCAAGTTCCCAGGGATGATACAATCCCACCACATTCTCGATGACTGAAGTCACCAGATCACTTCTTGACATATGTCCCAGGATCATACAATCCCTCTTCATTCTCGAAGACCGAGGTCTCCAGGTCACTTTAGGGCAAGTGTCCAGGGATGATACAATCCCACTACAACATCACTACTCCCCCTTTCGAGGATGGTCTTTCTGAACCAGACCAAGCTTGTCTCGAAAGTGTTCAAACTTTACCCGAGACAGAGGCTTTGTCAGTGCATCATCATCTAAACCATCTTCATCTACATCTTCAGTATGTGAATACTAAACTATCACCATCTGTACCTCCATTATGTGAGTACTAAAAGTGTCATCAGGTCACCATCATCTGCATCTACAGTATGTAAATACTGAAACATCATCATCTGCATCTTTATCTTGAATGTAGAAATATTGGATTTCTATGTGTTATGACGAAACACAGGGTTCTTTGTTATCACAACTATCATTATCACATAGAATCAATGTAGTATCCATCTTAAGTTCAAAGAGACCTAATATCAGCTTCCGAATCCATATGGCTTCACAACTTAGTAGAGCAATATGCTATGTATTCTACTTCAGCCATGCCACGAAAAACACTGGACTGTTTCCTCCTAAACCATGAACTCATAGCAGACCCCAAACAAAAGCATCTACCTAATGTGCTTTTCCTATCTGAGATACTTCCGGCCCAATCTGCATCTGTGTAGCCATACAATCTATACTCATGGCTACCATCATAATATAAACCAAAGTCTATAGTCCCTTTCAGATATCTCATCACATGCTTTGTAGTTACTAGGTGAACCCGTCTTGGTTGAACAAGATATTGACTTAAGGTGTTCACAGTAAAACAAATGTCTGGTCTGGTATTTGTTAAGTACATCAATGACCCAATGATCTATCTGTAATGAGTCATATCCACTAACTCTGATGAGTTATCAGCTAATAGCTTCATGTTGGAGTCCATGGTTGTGGCCATGACTTTGCATTCCAAGATATTGAATCTCTTCAAGATCTCTACCACATACTTTCCTTGGTTGAGAAAGATTTCTTCTGAACTTTTCCATACTTCCAAACCTAGGAAATAATTCATTAACCCAAGGTCTTTCATCTCAAATTCTTCTGCTAGTTTCTTCTTTCTTTCCATGATCTGTTTCTCATTTCCTATCAAGGATAAGTCATCCACATATAATAACAGGATGACAAGTTCATCTTCTACAACCTTGAGATAAAGGTTAGGATCAGATTTATTCTTGGTAAATCCCATGCTCGACAAGAAACTATTTATTCTTCCATACCAAGCTCTGGGGGCTTGCTTCAGGCCATAGTGGGCCTTCTTCAACTTGCATACATGATTCCATCTCGCTTCAACTTCAAATCCTCATGACTATTCGATGTAAAAATATTTCTCAATCATACCATTAAGGAAGGCTTGTCTTTGCTTCACCATGGAAGAAACTACCATGATAGTTCTGAAGGAAGTGTACCTTACTTCCTGGAGTAAGTGTCTCTTCATAATTAATTCCCTTTTTTTGAAAGAAACCTCTGGCCACAAATATTTCTTTATACTTCTCGATACTTCCGTCATCTGCATGCTCTATTTTGTATATCCATTTGGAGGATACAATACTCTTTCCTTCTGGTTTGGGAGCTATATCCCATACATCATTCTAGTTCGTCTTGTCAGATCATCAACATATCCTAGTATTTTGCATTCAACTTTGAAGGTTGGAACCCACTTTACTTTTGGTAAAGTATCGATCCATCAAGAAGATGTCCATCATGTCGTACCGTGTCAAACTCAGATATATTCTGTAGTCACTCCCCCTGAACTGGAGTATTATCTTCCTTCTTCATTCTATATAGGTGGTTCTATGCTTGATATATACTAGTCAATAGAGTATGTCATGTCATAGTCTATTCTTTCTGAGCAAAATCATGAACCTTTCTTTGTACACTTGTTCTTGTAGATCCATATGGAGGATACTATGTACTTCCCTTTATGTCTCGAAATCATATCGTATACATCATTCCCCATGATCAACTGTTATTCTTTGATCATAGTTTCTTTTATAGCATTCTTTTCTTCATCTTGAGTTATCTCTCATACCCATGGTGGTCTTAATCCTTAGAGGTGGATCTACCGCTCTCTGAAGCTCTTTCTTCCATCATGGTGTCTCTGACCCTGGGAGCTTTAGATTCATGTTTATTGGAGTGAATTTTGAATTGTCATAACTTGTTCTTCATAACAAGTCTCATCCTTGTTTTCTTGTAGGAGGTTGTTCAGGACTTTTCCTACAATTCAAATGCACCAGTTGCATGGTTAGAACTATTTCATAAAACATATGCATAATGAAAAATTCTTATGCATCATGCAATTATTTATCCAATACAACATTCATCCATATCTCACGAAAAATTTTCTAGATGCCTTCCATCTCTATGAGGACGACATTGAGATTGTGCACTAATCCAATATGTTAGCAAATCGGTTTCATTCTAGATAAGTAGCAATGGAGAGTTGGATAGCACCATGAGATACTTACCCATCACATGCATATTAGTAGTATATAGTAATTAATGCAAACAATCTATCATGCATAACACATCAACTGAATATAATCAAATGTATAACAAAACAATATCATTAAATGACAATTGAATACTTATCTTTTGTTTGTTTCATGGGTAGACTCCTTCTTGATCATTCTGCTTCATCATCTTCTTCATTCATGAAATCACCATTTCTTATCCAAATGATAATATGGATAAGATGTTTTTTAAGAATTGAGTTCTTCTTTGAGTGGTGAGAGCTTGATCTTCAATTTGCTCCCATCTTTCTTCTTCTCTTCTTATGAGACAAGCTTCTTCTTCTTCCCAGACTCTGTTGAAAGTAATTGCTTCCATCTGGAACATATTCCTTGAATGAATGAATTTTATGATCCTGGGAGGCCATTCAAGGTGGCTATCACCACTTCTGCATTCTACACTTCTTCTTCTACCTCTTCAAGTTGTTTTGCATTCTGGATCTTCAACTGTTTTCTGAAAGCCATCTTCTGATTTATGTTCTTATCTTAAAATAGCTTGATCAAGGAATCAAACATCTTTGGTGTCTTTAGGGAAGACACTTGTGGTACAGGTTGATCCGTGATTGAATCAACAATGATCTTCTTGGCCTTGATCAAGTTCTTCTTGTGTGAGGCTTTAAGCCACATCTCCTTGTGGAACTAGAACATCTCGATTTGGTGAAGGTGTCCAATTGATTTTCTTCAGAGAGATAAAATACTTCCATGCTTGGAATTTTTCAACTTCAACAAGCTTATCATCAATATGATGTGATATATCACTTTGAAATGAGAACTTCAAATGCAAATAGCAAAAGATTAGATCTTACCGATTTGAGGTGTCCATCCTGCTTTCGGAGCTCGCTGATGTAGGGTTTGTTAGAGAAACCCTAATTTTCAAAACTTGGAATATTTTAGATATGATTGGATATAAATATATATCTATTCAAATGGAGCTATCTAATGCACTTCTTTTCTGAAAACAGTGGAGGGAAGCTCCCGGAACATGAAGCCCTAGTTTTCCAATTTCTTCTGTAGAAATTCTTGTCATTGTTTCTATGATATCTACAACATTAATACTCCTCTATGTCTGAAATTTATCACTTATGTAAAATATAATGTCCCTAATACAACACCATAAGTTTCATCAGAATTGGTTCTACCAATTGGGATTTATGATCCTTTTCCCAAGGTGACCTATTACAGGACTGTTCAGAAAAGCGAAGTTGTATGGACTGCCACGTGTCACTGTTTCATATTTGGGTTATAAAATTTGGACCATAGAAATTGCAGTATGCGATATTTCTGGAAAATCTTGAGGAATTCAATTTGGACATCGGTATCCCAAGCTATAGCAATTCTTCCCAGGTGTCTTGTTGAGGGATGAATTCTGGAAGAGGCTGGAACCCTAACTTGGAGGGATCATATATCCAAGAAAATAGAGAATATGAGGCTAAATTTTGGATACAGTGTACATCAGGATTGTATATTATGCCTCTACCATTTTTAGCTCCCGATACTTCACCAATATCAGATTATAGAGAAAGTACCAAAACTTAGCAGTTTTAGTATTTAGGGTTTTTCTAGCTCGGGGTCAAACTAGGGTTTGACTTTCCCAGAGTTTCACCCAACCAAAAATATTGATCCAAGTATATAAAATTTGATTTTGATGAGGAGATAAATCCTATGCTAGGCTCACTGAAAAATTACTCTTCTGTAAGAAGCCCTAATTTCCCGCAGCAAAAACTGAAAATGCTCGGAATTGAATTCCGCTTCGACAAAAAGATGCGCCCTTCAATGGAGAGTCAGCCTAGCCTTCTTTTGCTGATCGATTGTGGAGAGAGAACCAAAAATTAAGAAGCCCCAGATTCTGTAGCTGTACAATGTCTTCTTTCAGGGTGGCTCTGATACCATGTTAAATTTTCATATTGTTAGCTAAGACATCAGTATTTCATTTCATTTTCATAACAAAAACATATAAACAGGATCACTGAAAGATAGACAAGCACAACCATACAAAAGGAACATAAATATTTATCCTGGGAAAAACTTAAAGGGAAAACCCCAGCAAAAGCTTCCTCAATATAGATGTCCCAAAAAGATAAAAGATAAAACCAGCAAAGAGATCAAAGCCTGATCCTCCTCCTTCTCTAGCTACTTCTCTTCTCCACTAATGTGCTACCCAAGTGAGAAAGTGTGTGTTCCAAATCAGGAGAGCTACACCTCTATTTATATTCATTCGTTCACTTCAATTAACTCACCCGACATGTAGGCTCAAGTTAATCATGTAGGCTTGAGTTACACATGTAGGCTCAAGTAACCACACTGGGTTGCTAATGACCCACCTTTACAATTGGAGGGGAAAACCTCATGACTCTTATTAGTTCTTCTGATTAGAAGCATCGGGGTACAAGATAATACAAGTGGTTCTCCTGATAGGACCATCGGGGACCACAAAGGATACATATAGAATATTCTTCGAAGTTACAATATTTCAACAGCACAAAGATAGGCTCTATTATGAGCATGGAAAACTGAGGCAGTAGAACATGAACTTAAACTGACACAAGTCTAAGAGCTTCTCTAATAACCGCAAACCTGGGTCCAACCCACCACCATACAGAAATAAAAATAATAGTTTTCAAACAAGCTGGAACTTTAATAAACCTAGTACAAAGCCTTATGTACCAGCTTTTAATATTAACAAACTAGTAGCAAGTGGATCTAATGCTATCCCAGTACAAAATAAGTGCTGGAAATGCAGCGGGCATCATTATGCTCGAGATTGTAAGAAAAAAACCGGTGGTGTTTTGCACAACTTACAAGAAGAACCAACTATCGAGAACATAGCTAGAAAAACCAGGATATATGCAGTCTCGGATGACTGACCGACATATCATGAAGCTACGATGGTTGAAAGAGAAGGTAAGATCTTGAACACTTCTATTTCAAATACTTATTGATCCCAGTGCTTACCAGAGCTATGTTTCACCTAAAATTGTTGGTTAATGCAAACTAGGAAAAATAAAACATGAAAAACATTGGTTGGTTCTGTTAGCCATAGGTACAAAACAGAAAGTTTCGTAAATTGTTAAAAAATGTGAGGTAAACCTGAACATCCTACCTTTAGGATAGCACAATGCACTTATCGGCATAGACTGGTTAGAACAACACTATGCCGTGCTCTATTGTTTGTATAAGTCTATATTTTGTACTGATAGCCTAGGGAACCAAGTGAAGGTTCAGTGAATTCCAAAGAAATTTTCTATAAGACAAATATCTACCTTACAAGCAAACAAAAGAATTAGGAAAGGCTGCAAGTTGTTTGCAGTAAACATCCGAGACAAAGAGTCTGGTAGGGAACAACGCATAGAATACTTCCTTGTTCTTGAAAAATTCAATGATGTTTTTCCCGAGAAAATCCCTATATTACCTCCAAAACGAGACCTAGGATTTTCCATCGAAGTGACCCGAGGATCATTTTTGACCTCCAAAGATCCTTACCGTATGAGTGCACCTGAGCTGGTGGAACTCAAACTACAGTTACAGGAGTTGATAGAGAAAGCGTATATCTTACGCAATGTATCCCCTTGGGGAGAACTGATTTTTTTCATAAAGAATAAAGATTGTACAATGCAGATGTGCATCAATTATAGGTAGTTGAAAAAAATGACTATAAAGAACCGTTACCCACTCCCCCGGATGGACTGCTTGTTCGATCAGGTGGGAGGAGCTAGAATCTTTTCCAAGAATAACCTATGATCAGGATACCATCAAGTATTAATTCACAATGAAGATATTCACAAAACCACATTTTCTACAAGATACAGGCACTATGAGTTTGTAGTGATTCCATTCGGGTTGACCAATGCACCCGCAAACTTTATGTGTGTGATGAACATAATATTCAATAAATATTTGGATAAGTTTGTGCTAGTCTTTATTGACAACATCTTGGTTTATTCCAAGAATGAAGAGGAACACAAAGAACACCTTCGCATAGTACTACGAGTGTTGTGAGAACACCAGCTTTATGCTATGTACCACACATACAGTTCTTAGGTCACATCATATCCGAGACAGGGATAGCTATGGACCCAGAAAATATTCGATCCATAAAGGATTGGCCTACCCCTACTACTGTCACTGACATTTAGAACATTCTTGGGATTAGCCAGATATTATCAAAAATATTTTGAGAACTGTAATGTCCCCCAAAGTGCAAACCTTAATTTTGATTATTTACTTATTATTGTTATTATTTAACAATTACTGATGGAAAAAGACTGCCAAAAAATCCAAGGAGGATTATGTGTATTAATAAATAAAAAAAATTGAAAATGAAACTATGAAACAGGAAGTGGAAACAACCATGTTAAATGAGGGAACATGCATGCAACAGAGAGGGGCAATGTCAGGGATAACTTTCAGGGAAACTGTCATAGGTGACAGAAGTTCCTTGATGACACTGAAGTACTCCCTGGAAATCATGGATTCTATTAACTCCATGAATTCTGTGAGGAATGGGCAGTCATGGAGGAAAAAGACCCAGGAAAAAGTGGGGCATAAAATAAAGCATATGGGGGAGGTAGGACACTGCTTAGTATGTAGAACTATTAAAATATTTTTGCTGTGTGAGCACCTGGGTGTTCAGAAAAATTGTGTGATTTAGACCTGAGAGGCGAATTCCTGTTAGCCGTCCCTTCTGTTGGCGTGTCTTGTTTGGCTCGGGGGTGACTTGGGAAGCTGAATCCTAGTCTACGGTTGGGAGGAATGTGGTTGTTTCCACATTATCTGGACTGCAATAATTTACAAGTTCTTCTATGTTTTGAGAGTTTTATAAATTTAAATAAATTGGTTGCACACTGTTTAAAAAGTAGGAACTTGGATCAATTTTGTTTTAAAAGAATACAGCGGCTTATCTGTAGAATTATGTTCCTTGAGAATGAATTGTTATGGAATTATATAGTTAATTTTCTTTTATTATGATTATGTGCAGTCATGGATGAAGTGGTACTAACCCCTTTTCTAATTAAATTATTTATTATGTTGTTTTGGATATGCATCTTCTTATATGCATGCTTACACCATGGTGCTCTACATGCTGCATTTTTATTATTATTTAATCATGGTGGTAGGGAAGAGTTTCTTTAAGAAAAAAAAAATGCCCCTATGCCCCAAGCTTGATGCCTGAATCCCTTCTAGTTGTGAATAGAAGTGTTATACCCTCACTCTGTAAAACCTCCCATATCTGTAATAGGTTTTAGATTTCTACTAGAGGAACTCAGAAATACTAGATCCACCACTGAGAAGCACATCCATTTTTCCTCTCCTCATGATCCGACAACGACTGTTCAAACTGGAAAAAGGGGCATTCTAAATAAATTTTACTTAAGCGATTTGAATGGCTTAGCGTAAAAAGAAAACCTAGAGGTCATCCCCATTTTGGTGTTGTGTTAAATGCTGGCCAAAAGGTTGGGAAGCCAGTCTGGTACCCTTACTAGAAAATTTTGCCATGTAAACCCGTGAAGAACCGTCTAACTTTATCCTTAATTTAATTAGAGAGAAAGGTGTTTCCCTCGTTGTCTCTCGATTAGAATGCTTGTTCCATGCACATGAAATACTGCATTCTCAACCTTTGAGTACTGTTTTGAGTAACTTTCAAGCACAGTACAATTTTCTCCTCTAGGGGAATGTTTATTTTTCCGACTTAAAGCCCCAGTATTTTTCCTATTCTTTCTACCTAGAAAAAGAGGAAATATTGCAAGGGGGCATGGCAGAACTAGAGATGGATGACAACCATCTACCTAAGAGAACTGGTGGATTCTTTTTCCCTTCTCCCTGCCTTAAGACTCAGATTCAAATTAACCTTTACCTTATAAAGATAAAAATTGTTTCTGGTTAGGGCACATGTCGCCCAGCTAATTTCCTATGGCACGACAAAGGAAAAATAAAATAATGTAAAAGCATGAATCATCGCAGAGGAAACATCTTAACACCTTTAAAACAAAAGTCATTACAGACAGGAACACAAAAAGTTACAGTAAAGAGTATGCAGTGGTAAATAAGACACTAGATTTGGATATCCTTATAACTGATAACCATAGAAGTTTAAATATAATTCTTTTCATAAGGACTATATCCCCACAGTCGGGAGGAAAGAAAGAAAAAATCCCGCTATTATATTTAGTAGAAAAAGGAAAACATGACTTTAACTTTACACTGGTTTTAATTCTCAGTTCTCCTCCTTTCACTAAGGGAAATTATGGTCAGTCGAAGACGACCTTCTAGCTTGGAAACTTCTCATATTTATTTTAAAAGTAACCCTTTAGTTCCAGTTTGTATCTACCAGCAGTGTTGATGAAGGTCCCAAGAGGATGACTCCTCGTTAACCTCTTTCCCTTTCTGAAACATTGAGACTTAATAGTTAAAGGAAGAAACTTAGAGTGGTTCAGATACTTCTTACCAAGTGGCCACTAGAACGCACCCCAGATCCTGACATGATCTCCCAAACCTGCAAAAAACAAAAGAAGAAAGAAGAAATGTTAAAACCACTCCGTTGACAGCTGGTGTACATTTTTGAAGAAACATAGGGATTACCATATTTTTGAAAAGGAAAAAACTTACCACGTGACTGTAACGCTAGAATTTCTCCTTCACTTAGAAAAAACCCAGCCCAAGGGAATTTTGTAACAGCAGAATGCTGACGGCCTTCCAACCGCAAGGGAAAGGCGAAAGGATTTACCCCCATGTGATGAAGCTTTGACCTAGATGGGTCTTTCGTTTGGATTGCAGCCAGATCAAGAGGTGGGCTATGAACCTTTTAGCATAGAATTGGAAATGCAAGTCTCCCATGTCCAAGTGAATTAACCGAGGCTTTTACCTCCATCAAATTCCAGATGTTAATTACCACCTGATCCGTGATTGTGCCGAAATCTCCCTCTTCATTTATAGTGCCCGTACCTTGAGATAAGAGAGCAAATCCCTTGCGGGACAACTCAGTATTTATTGACGAGAAAAGTACAGAGAGTAATTGTAGAGCTATTTAAAACCTGAGCTTTCCTAGTATAGTATAATTTAACAGGTTTGGCCTCCAGGATAAACGTGGGCAAATTAAAAATCATCTTGAATTGGGTGTATGAACTTTGGGCTGATACTTATTATCAAGCCACGTAGTTGAACCTTGTCCTTATCACTTCTGGTTAAGAGAAAACCACTCCACGCCGTAGCGTGCAAGGTATAGGAGAATCGGTTACATTATGTTGCTGTCTTAACCCTTTGTTAGAAACGACCTCACCTACGTGGAAAGGAATAACAAGTTCTTCGTTTAAACTGTAAAATGGAAAAAGCCTTCATAAATTGTAATGAGTATATTGTTTTTTTTATAATTTGAAGGGTATGCCACAACTTTCATATAGCATTCAAAAGTGTGCATTTAACCTTTTTACAACCATGTAATTTACATCACTTATAGTGTGCCAAAAACATGCATCTTGACCTTTATACAGACCTTAGAGTATACAACAACTTGCATGTAGTCGGGAAAGTGTGTATAGTAGCCTTATGTGAACCATAAAGTATACATCGATCGTCTTATAGCCTATAAAGTATGTATAGATTTACCTTTACATGATCCGTAATGTGTTCATCGACCTACGCTTAAACTGTAAAGGGTACATGTTGATCCTTAAATAAATTATAAAGTGTATGGTCATGGTTATACATAGTGCGAAACAAAAAGACTATCAATGTATGGTGCAAGGGTAAAAATAAATTGTAAGGTGGAAAATGGGAATCAATGTAGACTTTTTCATACAATAAAGACCTTTGAGCATAGGAACTTTGAGAGGATTGAAAACATAAGACCTTTTGTTAGATCCTTTACCTGGGAGACTTGTCTAGGTGACTACTCTTTAGTTGAGCTTTCCTGAGCATAGTCAATTATACCAAGTGCGAAGAGGAAAATACCACTTACTAAGAAGCTGTAGGAGGAAGCTTTTCCTTACAGATAGTTTTGAGAGTCCTTGTGCTAGCAAGATTGGCGGTAATTATTTTAGCTTGGTTATGCACCTATCAATAAGAAAAAGACATTAGTCGGGGCTATGTAAGAAGCATCTTCATACTCTATGCATTTTCCTTCTTATAAAAGTGTCTCTCTCTCTAAACACATCTTAATTAGCATGGACTTTTCAAACTATTCAGAGATAGGCACAAAATCAGAAACAAACTTGTGTCCTCAAAGATTTTGTTTTATTAGTTTTACGTGAAATAAACCTAAGGTAAAAGAAGAAAAATAAAATAAAATTTTGATTTACACTACATATGGAATCAGAGCACAAGTTAAACTCTATACCCTGATGGGAACATCTCATTTTATTTTTCTCAACCTTATTCTAACAAACTACTGAAATTGTTGAACTGTTTACATATTTCTTACTTTACAAGACATATCATGGCATCCCTGAATGAAAATGAGAACCAGGCTAAAGACCATGAATAGGTGCCACCAACTACCCAACCAGAATTGGAACATTCTGAGGCAAGTCAAGTGCTTGAAACTATGCAGCACCTGATCGTCGAAATACAAAGCTATAAAATAGATAATGAACAGCTTAGGAAGGCTCAGGAAAAGCATCAGGAAATCAATGAAATTTTGTTGCAAATTATACATGAGAAAAATAATGGAAAGAAACCCCGAACTGAAACCAGAAAAGTCCCAAAAAGGGAAGAGAGCACAGAGAAAAAGGGGAGTTCATCTAATGAAGCCCAAAATTTAGAGAACCAAGTCAAGATGGGCAGAAAGAGAAAGGTCAACCATCTGGAAGGTGAGTTCAAAAAGATTAAACCCACCAATTTTGACGAAGAATCTAATACTAGGGAGGAAGTAGAGGCATGGTTGCTGGACATCAAGAAGTACTTTCAGATTTACAATTATTCCAACAACATGAAAGTTTGAATGGAAGTTTACAACGTAAAAGGTAAGGCCAGCATCTGGTGACAGGATCTCAATATTTCGCATGGACTTAAGTAGAAGAATCTAGAATGGGATGAATTCAAGATACTGTTCAAGAAACAATATCTATATGAAAGTTACTATGAGAGGAATACCAAGGAATTATATGAGTTAATCCGTGGCCAAATGACCATGGAATATCTCATCAATAAATTCCTGGATTTGCTGTGGTTCGTGCCCTACATCTAGGAAGAAAAGGTGAAAGTGCAAAGCTTCCTAAGCTATTTGCTGCAGGTAGACAAAGATCGAATCGAGTTCGACAACCCAAAATCCTTGGATGAAGTACTGAGGAAATAAAAACTGTGTTATGAACAGTATAAACAGTGGAGTGACCCCACCAAAACTTGGAAGGACCGGAATCAAGAGAAGTTTAACCAGCGAAGAAAGGGCTTCAAACCACCAACCTTCATAAATATGCCGAGGAATCCCCAAGGGAATTCTTACAACCGAAATGAACAGCCACCCTCAAAAGGTGGGAAACAGACAAATTTGGGGTAGAAGGGGGCTGAAGTGGCTCCTAAAGAGCCTCTGAGATGCTGGGAGTGTGGTGAACCCCAGTTATGCAGAAATTGTCCCCGTTACAATGGGGTGAGCAAGATGCTGCACAATCTACAAGAGGCATCTACGGTTGGGGAGATCGGCAAGAACTGCCACAAGATTCATTCATCCTTGGAGGATCAGCAAGAAGACCACCAGTTTGCAATAGTAGAGATCGAAGGTATTATCTCTAATCATTCCCTTGCTATCTTGATAGATCCAGGTGCCACTTTGAGTTATATTACCCCAAAGACTATGGAACTCTGCAAGCTCACCAAGGAGAGGCATGCAAGAGCATGGCTGGTTCAACTAGCCATAGGGGCGAAAAGGAAGTTAACTGATTATATTGCTGACTATGAAGTTGAATTGCGGGGACATAAAACTAGAATCAATTTAAACATCTTACGCTTAGGATCTTATGACATGATAATAGGCATGGATTGGATGGAAAGAAATAAAGTAATACTAAGCTATTTATCAAAGACTTTTACCTACATTGAGGAAGACCAGATCGTTCGAACAGTAAAAGGCATACCCAAGCTAGTCTCGGTAAGACAAATTTCTGCTATGCAGGTGAAGAAATGCTTTAAAAAGAGCTGCAACCTCTATGCAGTTAGGGTTGATGACCTGCTCCTCAACAAAAACCTGACATCCTTAAAATAGTACCCTGTCCTAAATGATTTTTCTGATGTATTTCCAGAGGAACTGCCTAGGTTACCCCCTCAATGAGAAATTGATTTCTCCATTGAGATTTTACTCGTGTCTGGGCCTGTGTCAAGGGTGCCTTACAGGATGAGTGTTCCTGAACTAACCGAATTGAAAATTCAGTTACAAGAAATTTTAGACAAGGGATACATAAGGACTACTGCATCCTCGTGGGGCACACCGGTCTTGTTCATTAAGAAAAAGGATCAGACCTTAAGGCTCTGCATTGACTACTGACAGTTAAACAAGGTCACCATAAAGAATAAGTACCCTCTACCTAGAATAAACTATCTATTCGATCAAGTAGGGGAGGCGAGAATTTTCTCCAAGATGGAATTACGATCTAGCTACCACCATATTCGAATAAAGAAGGAGGACATACATAAGACTGCTTTCAGCACATGTTATGGACATTACAAATTTGTGGTGATCCCTTTTGGTTTAGCAAATGCCCATGCCACATTCATGTGCCTCATGAATGGCATCTTTAACAAATATTTAGATCAGTTCGTACTAATATTCATTGACTATATCTTGATATATTCAAAAATAGAAGAAGAACATCAACAACACCTACGAATAGTGCTGCAAACCTTAAGGGAGCACCAGCTATATGCCAATTTGGAAAAATGTGAGTTTTTCAAAACTGAAATCCAGTAGTTGGGACATGTTATATCCAAGGATGGAATTGATGTAGACCCAAAAAAAATAGAATCTATATCCGATTGGCCGGTGGCAAGGGATGTGACCAACATCCAGTCATTTATGGGACTTACAGACTATTATAGGAGATTTATAGAAGATTTCTCAAGAATTGCTTACCCCAATACCTCCATATAGAAGAAGGGGATAAAATTTGTTTGGTCATCAAAGTACCAAGAAAGCTTTGACAAACTTAAGGAATTGCTAACCCAAGCACCATTTCTGAAATTAGCAGACCCCCTTAAAGACTACACGGTTTGTACTTATGCCAGCAAAGAAGGAGTAGGAGGTGTTTTGTCCCAAGAAGGGCATGTAGTTTTTTATGAATCCCGTAAGTTAAAGGATCATGAACATAACTATGTGGTTCATGATTTGGAATTAACAGCCATAGTACACGCTCTGAAGATGTGGCGACACTACCTGCTGGGGAAGAAGTTCCTGCCGCTGACTGATAACACCTGTGTGAAAATCTATTCACACAGTGAGGACTAAATGCCCGACAAGCAAGGTGGATGGCCTTCCTCAGTGAGTTCGATTTCAAGGTAAGACACATAAATGGTAAGGAAAACAAGGCCATAGATGAACTAAGTCAAAGAATACATGGGATCAGTGAGGTAATCGTGAGTCAACCCAAGAGTGACCTCTTGGACAAAGTAAAGGTAGAAAGTACTCAGGATGCTGATTATTCAAAACTGTTTGGTGAAATACAGAATACCGAGGTAAACTTAAATGGTACAACCTTTAAAATCTATCAAAAGGCCCTTATTTGGTTTAAGGATAGGCTGTACATACCAAAAAATATAGATCTTAAGCTGTTTATTTTAAATGAAATGCACAAACCCATGTTTGCAGGTCATCCCGGTTACCGAAAGATGATAATGGCTCTAAGAAAATAGTTCTTTTGGCAATGTTTAAAATCTGACTTAGTGGATTACCTATCTAAATGTCTAGAATGCTAGCAAATTAAACTAGAGCATGGACATCCAGCGGGTTTATTACAACCTTTACCAGTGCCTGAATGGAAATGGGAGATAGCTTCCTTAGATTTTGTCACTGGTTTACCTAGAACCCAGAAACAACATGATTCCATCATGGTAGTTGTTGACAAATTAAGCAAATCAGTACATTTCATTCCAGTAAAATTGACACATAAGGCAGCAGAAATTGCAAAAATATTTTTGAAGGAGATATTTTGACTGCACGGTGTGCCAAAAGTTGTGATATCGGATAGGGATGTGAATTTTGCATCAAATTTTTGGAAATCATTATTTGCAAGTTTAGAAACCCAGATCAACTTTAGCACCAACTACCATCTTGAAACAGATGGGCATATAGAGCGCACCAACTAGACCATCGAAAACATTCTAAGAATGTATGTTATGAAGAGACCCACTAAGTGGGAGGACTACCTACATCTGGTGGAGTTCACCTATAAGAATGGCTACTAGGCCTCAGCTAAAACAAGTCTGTTTGAAATATTATATAGAAAGAAATGCAATACCCTTGTCAGTTGGGATAATCCAGTGGACCGTGTGCTGATCGGACTAGAACTACTACAAGAGATGGAGCGAATAGTTTGTGAGGTACAGAAAAGTTTGAAGGCATCTCAAGATCGACAGAAGAGTTACGCAGACTCAAAGAGAGAACATAAGGATTTTTGTGTTGGCAACAACACATATGTACGGGTCAAGATGAAGAGGAGTTCCCTCAAGCTGGGGAGCTACAAGAAACTAGCTCCAAGATTCTGTGGACCTTTCCAAGTCCTAGAAAGAATTAGACCCGTATCCTATAAAGTATCCCTACATGTTCATTTAAGGATACATAATGTTTTTCATGTTTCTTTATTAAAAAAATATGTATATGATTCTTCTCACATTATCGATTGGAATGTGGTATAGGTGGAACCCGCAGGAGAGTTTTAGGTGGAACCTTCACACATTCTGGACAGGAAAGAAACAGTACTTCGGAACGAAGTCATTGCTCAGTTAAAGAGGGAATGGAAGTAGTTTAGCCCTGAGTAGGGGACTTGGGAGCTAGAGGAAGAAATGTGAATAAAGTTCCCTAGTTTGTTTCTTGAGCCAATGGGAGAAGACTAACACTGAGGACAGTGTTTGAATAAGGGGGCATGGATGTAATGTTCCCCAAAGTGCAAACCTTAATTTTGATTATTTACTTATTATTGTTATTATTTAACAATTACTGATGGAAAAAGACTTCCAAAGAATCCAAGGAGGATTATGTGTATTAATAAATAAAAAATAATTGAAAATGAAACTATGAAACAGGAAGTGGAAAAAACCATGTTAAATGAGGAAACAAGCATGCAACAGAGAGGGGTAATGTCAAGGCTAACTTTCAGGGAAACTGTCATAGGTGATAGAAGTGCCTTGATGACACAGAAGTAGTCCCTGGAAATCGGGGATTCTATTAACTCCATGAATTCCATGAGGAATGGGAAGTCATGGAGGAAAAAGACCTAGGCAAAAGTGGAGCATAAAAGAAAGCATATGGGGGAGATAGGATGCTACTTAGTATGCAGAACTCTTGAGATCCTTTTGCTGCATGAGCACCTGGGTGTAAGGAAAAACTGTGTGATTTATACCTGAGAGGCAAAAGCTCGTTAGCTGTCCCTTCTGTTGGCATGTCCTACTTGGCTCGAGGGTGACTTGGGAATCTGAATCCTATTCTACGGTTAGGAGGAATGTGGTTGTTTCCACATTATCTGGACTACAATAATTTACAGGTTCTTCTATGTTTTAATATTTTTATAAATTTAAATAAAGTTCCATGCACACTGTTTAAAATGTAGGAACTTGGATCAATTTTGTTTTAAAAGAATACAACAGCTTTATCTGCAGAATTTTGTTCCTTGAGAAGGAATTGTTATTGAATTATACAGTTAATTTTCTTTGATTATGATTATGTGTGGTCATGGCTGAAGTGGTACTAACCCCTTTTATGATTAAATTATTTATTATGTTGTTTTGGATATGCATCTTCTTATATGCACGCTTACACCATGTTGATCTGCATGCCGCGTTTTCTTTTTTTATTATTTAATCATGGTGGTAGGGAAGAGTTTCTTTAAAAAAAAAAAGTGCCCCTATGCCCCAATCTTGATGCCCGAATCCCTTCTATTTGTGAATAGAAGTGGTATACCCTCACTCTGCAAAACCTCACGTATTTGTAATAGGTTTTAGATTTATGCTAGAGGAACTTGGAAATAATAGATCCACCCTTGAGGAGCACATATGTTTTTTCTCTACTCACGATCCGACAAGGACTGTTCAAACTAGAAAAAGGGGAATTATAAAGAAATTTTACTTAAGTGATTTGAATGGATTAGCGTAAAAAGGAAACATAGAGGTCATCCCCTTTTTGGTGTTGCATAAAATGTTGACCAAAAGGTTGGGAAGCTGTTCTGGTACCCTTACCAAAAATGTTTTCCCTGTAAACCCCTGAAGAACCATCTAATTTTATCCTTAATTTTATTAGAGAGAATTTTTTTTCCTCATCGACTCTCCATTAGAATGCTCATTCCATGCACATGCAATACTGCATTCTAAACCATGGAATACTATCCCGAGCACCTTTCAAGGACAGTACATTTTTTTCATCTAGGGGAATGTTTTTTTTTTCGACTTAAAACCCTAGTATTTTTCCTATTCTTTCTCCTAGAAGAAGAGGAAATACTAGGAGGGGGCGTGGTAGAACTAGAGATGGATGAAAACCATCTACCTAAGAGAACTAACATATTCTTTTTCCCTTATCGCTGCCTTAAGACTCAGATTCAAATTAACCTTCAGCTTATAAAGATAAAAATTGTTTCTGGTTAGGGCACAGGTCACCCAGCTAATTTCCTACGGCACAACAAAGGAAAAATAAAATAATGTAAAAGCATGAACCATCGCAGAGGAAACATCTTAACACCTTTAAAACAAAAGTCGTTACAGACAGGAACACAAAAAGTTACAGCAAGAGTATGCAGTGGTAAATAAGACACTGGATTTGGATATCCTTACAACTGATAACCACAGAATTTTAAGTATAATCCTTTTCATAAGCACTATAGCCCCACAATCGGGAGGAAAGAAAGAAAAAATCCCCCTATTATATTTAGTAGCAAAAAGGCAAACACGACTTTAAATTTACACTGGTTTTAATTCAATTCTCCTCCTTTCACTGAGGGAAATTATGGTCAGTCGAAGATGACCTTCTAGCTTGGAAACTTCTCATATTTCTTTTAAAAGGAACCCTTTAGTTCCAATTTGTATTTACTGGCAGTGTTGCCGAAGGTTCCAAGAGGACGACTCCTCTTTAAACTCTTTCCCTTTCTGAAACACCGAGCCTTAACAGTTAAAGGAAGCAACTCAGAGTGGTTCAGATACTTATTACCGATTGGCCACTAGAACGTACCCTAGAGCCTGACCTGATCTCCCAAACCTGCAAAAAGAGAAGAAGAAAGAAGAAACGTTAAAATCACTTCGTTGACAGTGGGTGTACATTTCTGAAGAAATGCAGGGATTACCATATTTTTGAAAAGAAAAAAAATTACCACATGACTTTAACGCTGGAATTTCTCCTTCATTGAGCAAAAACCTAGCCCATTGGCATTTCGTAACAGCAGAATGCCGACGGCCTTCTAGCCCCAAGGGAAAGGAGCAAGGCTTTACCCCTGCATGATGAAGCTTTGACCCAGATGTGTCTTTCGTTTGGATTGTAGCCAAAGCAAGAGGTGGGATACGAACCTTTCAGCACAAAACTGGAAATGCAAGTCTCCCATGTCCAAGTGAATTAACGGAGACTTTTACCTCCATAAAATTCCAGACGTTAATTACCACCTGATCCATGATCGGGACGAAATATCACTCTTCATTTACAGTTCCCGTACCTTGGGATAAGATAGCCAATCCCTTGCGAGACAACTCAGTCTTTGCTGACGAGAAAAGTATAGAGAGTAATTGTAGAGTTGCTTAAAACCTAAGCTTTCCCAGTAGAGTACTTTTAACAGGCCCGGCCTCCAGGATAAGCATGGGCTAATTAAAAATTGTCTTGAATTGGGTGTATGAACTCTGGGCCGGTACTTATTATCAAGCCACGTAGGTCAAGCTTGTCATTATCACTTCTGGTTAAGAGAAAACCCCTCCATGTGGTAGCCTGCAAGGTATAGGAGAATGGGTTACATTCTATTGCTATGTTAACCCTTTGTTAGAAATGACCTCACCTCCGTGGCAAGGAATAACGAGTTCTTTGTTTAAACCATAAAATGGAAAAATCCTTCATAAATTGTAATGAGTATAATGTTTGTTTTATAATCTAAAGGGTATGCCATGACTTGCATATAGCCTGCAAAAGTGTGCGTTTGACCTTTTTACAACCGTGTAATTTACATCGCTTATAGTGTTCCAAAAACATGCATCTTGACCTTTATATAGACCTTAGAGTATACAATGACTTTCATGTAGTTGGGAAAGTGTGTATAATAGCCTTATGTGAACCATAAAGTATACATCGATCATCTTATTGCCTATAAATTATGTATAGATTTACGCTTACACGATTCGTGACATGTTCATCGACCTACGCTTAAACTGTAAAGGGTACATGATGATCCTTAAATAAATTATAAAGTGTATGGTAATGGTTATACATCATGCAAAACAAAAAGGCTATAAATGTATGGTGCGAGGGTAAAAATAAATTGTAAGGTGGAAAATGGGAATCAACGTAGACTTTTTCATACAATAAAGACCTTTGCACATAGGAACTTTGAGAGGATTGAAAACATAACACCTTTTGTTAGATCCTTTACCTGGGAGACTTGTCTAGGTGACTATTCTTTAGTTGAGATCTCTCGAGCACGGTCAATTATACCAAGTGCAAAGACGAAAATACCCCTTACTAAGACGCTGTGGGAGGAAGCTTTTCCTTACAGATATTTTTGAGAGTCCTTGTGCCAACAAGATTAGCGGTAATTCTTTTATCTTGGTTATGCACCTGTCAATAAGAAAAAGACATTAGCCGGGGCTAAGTAAGAAGCATATTCATACTCTATGCATTTTCCTTCCTGTAAAAGACTTTCTCTCTCTAAACACATCTTAGTTAGCATGGACTTTTCAAACTATGCAGAGATAAGCACAAAATCAGAAACAAACTTGTGTCCTAAAAGATTTTGTTTTAGTAGTTTTATGTGAAAGAAACCTAAGGTAAAAGAAGAAAAAAAAAATTGAGGTACACTACATATGGTGTTAGAGCACAAGTTAAACTTTGTATCCTGATGGGAACATCTTGTTTTATTTTGCCCAACCTTATTCTAACAAAGATTCTAACAAACTACCGAAATTGTTGAATTGTGTACATGGGCAATTTCTGACTTTGCAGGACATATCATGACATCCTTGAAGGAAAACAAGAACCACCCTGAAGACCATGAAGAGGTGCCATCAACTACCCAATGAGAATTGGAACATTCTGAGGCAAGTCAAGTGCTAGAAACTATGCGGCACCTGGTCGTCGAAATATAGAGCTATAAAGTAGATAATGAACAGCTCAGGAAGGCTCAGGAAAAGTAGCAGGAAATCAATGAAATTTTGTTGGAAAGTCTGCATGAGAAAAATAACGACAAGGAATCCCGAATAGAAACTAGAAAATGACCAGAAAGGGAAGAGAGTGCAAAGAAAAAGGGGAGTTCATCTAATGAAACCCAAAATTCAGAGAACCAAGTCAAGACGGGAAGAAAGAGATAGGTCGACCATTTGGAAGGCGAGTTCAAAAAGATTAAACCCACTAATTTTGACGGAGAATCTAAGACTGGGGAGGAAGCAGAGGCATGGTTGTTGGACATCAAGAAGTACTTTCAAGTTTACAATTTTTCCAGCAACAAGTTCAAATGGCAGTTTACAACCTAAAAGGTAAGGCCAACATATGGTGGTAGGACCTCAAGATTCCTCATGGAATTAAGGAGTAGAATCTAGAATGGGTCGAATTCAAGAGACTATTCAAGAAATACTATCTATCTGAAAGTTACTATGAGAGGAAGACCAAGGAATTCTATGAGTTAAGACTTGTCCAAATGAACATGGAAGATCTCATCAATAAATTCCTGGATTTGCTGCAGTTCGTGCCCTACATAAAGAAAGAAAAGGTGAAAGTGCAAAGGTTCCTAAGCTATTTGCCGTAGGCATACAAACATTGAATCGATTTCGACAACCCAAAATCCTTGGATGAAGTACTTAGGAAATATAGACTTTGTTATGAACAGTATAAACAGTGGAGTGACCCCACCAAAATTTGGAAGGACCGGAAGCAAGAGAAGTTTAACAAGCGGAAAAAGGCCTTCAAACCACCACCCTTCAGAAATATGCCAAGGAATCCCCAAGGGAATTCTTACAACCAAAATGAACAACCACCCTCAAAAGGTGGGAAACAGACACATTTTGGGTAGAAGGGGGCTGAACTGGCTCCTAAAGAGCCCCTGAAATACTGGGAGTGTAAGGAACCCCACGCAGAAATTATCCCCATTACAATGGGGTGAGAAAGATGCTGCACAATCTACAAGAGGCATCTACGGTTGGGGAGATCGGCAAGAACAACCATAATATTCATGCAGCCCTAAAGGATCGGCAAGCAAACCACCAGTCCGCCATAGTAGAGATTGAAGGTATTATCTCTAATTATGCCCTTGCTATCTTCTTAGATCCAAGTGCCACTTTAAGTTATATTACCCCAAAGATGATGGAACTCTACAAGCTCACCAAGGTGAGGCATGCAAGACCATGGCTGGTTCAACTAGCCACATGGGCAAAAAGGAAGGTAACTGATTATATTGCTGACTGTGAAGTTGAATTGCAGGGACATAAAACTAGAATCAATTTAAACATATTACCCTTAGGATCTTATGACATGATAATAGGCATGGATTGGCTGGAAAGAAATCAAGTAATACTGAATTATTTATCCAAACCTTTTACCTACATTGCAGAAGACCAGATCCTTCGAACAGTAAAATCCATACCCAAACCAGTCTTGGTAAGGCAAATTTCTGCTATGCAGCTGAAGAAATGCTTTAAAAAGGGCTGCAACCTCTATGCAGTTAGGGTTGTTGACCTGCTCCTCAATGAAAACCTAACATCCTTAAAATGGTACACAGTCCTAGATGAGTTTTTTGATGTATTTCCAGAGGAAAGTTTTGGGTTACCCCCTCAACAAGAAATTTATTTCTCCATTGAGCTTTTACCTGGGTATGCACCCATGTCAAGGGTGCCTTACAGGATGAGTGTTCCCAAACTGACTAAACTGAAAATTCAGTTACAAGAACTTTTAGACAAGGGATACATAAGGCTTAGTGTGTCCCTGTGGGGTGCACCGGTCTTATTTGTTAAGAAAACAGATGGGACGTTAAGGCTCTGCATTGACTACCGATAGTTAAACAAGGTCACCATAAAGAATAAGTACCCTCTACCCAGAATAAATGATCTATTCAATCAAGTAGGCGAGCAAAGAATTTTCTCCAAGATGGACTTACGATCTAGCTACCACCAGATTCAAATAAAGAAGGAGGACATACATAAGACTGCTTTCAACACATGTTATGGACATTACGAATTTGTGGTGATCCCTTTTGGTTTAACAAATGCCCCTGCCACATTCATGTGCCGCATGAATGGCATCTTTAACAAATATCTAGATCAGTTTGTACTAATCTACATTGACGATATCTTGATATATTCAGAAATAGAAGAAGAGCATCAACAACACCTACAGATAGTGTTGCAAACCCTAAGGGAGCACCAGCTATATGCCAATTTGGAAAAATGTGAGTTTTTTAAAACTGAAATCTGGTAATTGGGACATGTTATATCCAAGGATGGAATTGCTGTAGACCCAAAAAGAATCGAAGCTATATCCGATTGGATGGTGCCCAGGGATGTGACTGACATCCGGTCATTTATGGGAGTGACGGGCTATTATAGGAGATTTATAAAATATTTCTCAAGAATTGCTTACACCATTACCTCCCTACAGAAAAATGGGATAAAATTTGTTTGGTCATTAAAGTTCCAAGAAATCTTTGACAAACTTAAGGAATTGCTAACCCAAGCACCAGTTCTTAAAGTAGTGGAACCCCTTAAAGACTACACGGTTTGTACTAATGCCAACCAAGAAGGAGTAGGAGGGGTTTTGTCCCAACAACGACATGTAAATTGTTATGAATCCCGTAAGTTAAAGGAGCATGAACGTAGCTATGCGGTTCATGACTTGGAATTAACAGCCATAGTATAGGCTCTAAAGATGTGGTGACACTACCTACTAGGGAAGAAATTCCTACTGCTGACTCATAACACCTATGTGAAAAATCTATTCACACAGTTAGGACTAAATGCCCGACAAGCAAGGTGGATGGCCTTCCTCAGCGACTTCGATTTCGAGGTAAGAAAAATAAAAGGTAATGAAAACAACGTTGTATATGCACGAATTCGAAGAATACATGGGATTAGTGAGGTAATCTTGAGTCAACCCAAGAGTGACCTCTTGGACAAAGTAAAGGCAGCAAGTACTCAGGATACTGATTATTCAAAACTGCTTAGTGAAATAAAGAATACTGAGGTAAACTTAAATGGTACAGCCTTTAATATCGATCAAAAGGGCCTTATTTGGTTTAAGGATAGGCTGTACATACCAAAAAATCTAGATATTAAGCTGCTTATTTTAAATGAAATGCACAAACCCCCATTTGCAGGTCATCTCGGTTACCGAAAGATTATAACAGCTCTAAAAAATAGTTCTTTTGGACAGGTTTAAAATCTGATTTAGTGGATTACCTATCTAAATGTCTAGAATGCCAGCAAATTAAACTAGAGCATGGCCATCCAGTGGGTTTATTATAACCTTTACCAGTTCCTAAATGGAAATGGGAGATAATATCCTTATTTTTTATCACTGGTTTACCCAGAACCTAGAAACAACATGATTCCATCATGGTATTTGTTGACAAATTAAGCAAATCAGGACATTTCATTCCAGTAAAATCAACACATAAGGTAGCAGACATTGCAGAAATATTTTTGAAGGAGATATTTCAACTAGACGGTGTGCCAAAAGTTGTGATATTCGATAGGGATGTGAAGTTTACATCAAATTTTTGGAAATCATTATTTGGAAGTTTAGAAACCTAGATCAATTTTACCACCAGCTACCATCATGAAACAGAAAGGCAGATAGAGCGCACCAACCAAACCATCGTAAACATGCTAAGAATGTATGTTATGAAGAGGCCCACTAAGTGGGAGGACTACCTACATCTGGTGGAGTTCGCCTATAACAATGGCTACCAGGCCTCAGCTAAAATGAGTCCATTTGAAATATTATATGAATAGAAATGCAATACCCCTGTCAGTTGGGATAATCCAGTGGATCGTGTGCTGATCGGACCAGAACTACTACAAGAGATGGAGTGAACAGTTTGTGAGGTACAAAAACGTTTGAAGGCAGCTCAAGATCGACAAAAGAGCTAGGAAGACTTAAAGAGAGAACATAAGGAGTTTTGTGTTGGAGACCACGTATACCTACGGGTCAAGCCGAAGAGGAGTTCCCTCAAGCTGGGGAGCTACAAGAAACTAGCTCCAAGATTCTGTGGACCTTTCCAAGTCCTAGAAAGAATTGTACCCGTAGCCTATAAACTGGCCCTACCTGTTCATTTAAGGATACATAATGTTTTTTATGTTTCTTTATTAAAAAAAATATGTATATGATCCTGCTCACATTATCGATTGGAATGAGGTATAGGTGGAACCCGAAGGAGAGTTTCAGGTGGAACCTTCACACATTCTTGACAGGAAAGAAACAATACTTCAGAACCGAGTCATTGCTCAGGTAAAGGTACAATGGAAGCACTTTAGCCTTGGGGAGGTGACTTGGGCGCTAGAGGAATAAATGAGAATAAAGTTCCCTAGTTTGTTTCTTGAGCCAATGGGAGAAGACTAACACTGAGGACAGTGTTTGAATAAGGGGGCCTGGATGTAATGTACCCCAAAGTGCAAACCTTAATTTTGATTATTTACTTATTATTGTTACTATTTAACAATTACTGATGGAAAAAGACTGCGAAATAATTCAAGGAGGATTATGTGTACTAATAAAAATAAAAAAATTTGAAAATGAAACTATGAAACATGAAGTGGAAACAACCATGTTAAATGAGGAAAAAGGCATGCAACAGAGAGGGGCAATGTCAGCGCTAACTTTCAGGGAAACTGTCATAGGTGACAGAAGTGCCTTGATGACACTGAAGTACTCCCTGAAAATCAGGGATTCTATTAACTCCATGAATTCCATGAGGAATGGGCAGTCATGGAGGAAAAATACCTAGGCAAAAGTGGGGCATAAAAGAAAGCATATGGGGGTTGCAGGATGGTGCTTAGTATGCAAAACTCTTAAAATATTTTTGCTATGTGAGCACCTGGGTTTTAGGAAATACTGTGTGATTTAGACCTGAGAGGTGAAAGCTGGTTAGCTATCGCTTCTGTTGGCGTGTCCTGTTTGGTTCAAGGGTGACTTGGGAAGCTAAATCCTAGTCTTCGGTTGGGAGGAACGTGGTTGTTTCCACATTATCTGGACTACAATAATTTATAGGTTCTTCTATGTTTTAAGAGTTTTATAAATTTAAATAAAGTTGCCTACACACTATTTAAAAAGTAAGAACTCAGATCAATTTTGTTTTAAAAGAATACAACTGCTTTATCTACATAATTTTGTTCCTTGAAAAAGAATTGTTATGGAATTATACAGTTAATTTTATTTTATTATGATTATGTGCTGTAATGGTTGAAGTGGTACTAACCCATTTTCTGATTAAATTATTTATTATGTTGTTTTGGATATGCATCTTCTTATATGCACACTTACACCATGGTGCTCTGCATGCTGCATGTTTTTTATATTTAATCATGGTTGTAGGGAAGAGTTTATAAAATAAAAAAAAGTTCCCCTATGCCCCAAGCGTGATGCCCGAATCCCTTCTAGTTGTGAAAAGAAGTGGTATGCCCTCACTCTGTAAAACCTCCCGTATTTGTAATAGGTTTTAGATTTCTGCTAGAGGAACTCGGAAATACTAGATCCACCCCTCACGAGCAC
Organism: Pseudotsuga menziesii; assembly: GCA_001517045.1. Taxonomy (NCBI): domain Eukaryota; kingdom Viridiplantae; phylum Streptophyta; class Pinopsida; order Pinales; family Pinaceae; genus Pseudotsuga; species Pseudotsuga menziesii. Next base: position 34,371 of record LPNX010407127.1, on the reverse strand, counting down.
ATTTGTTTTTCCTCTCCTCATGATCTGACAAAGACTGTTCAAACTAGAAAAAGGGGCATTCTAAAGAAATTTACTTAAGCGATTTGAATGGATTAGTGCAAAAATAAAACCTAGAGGTCATCCGCATTTTGGCATTGCGTCAAATGCCGCCCAAAAGGTTGGGGAGCCGGTCTGGTACCCTTACCAGAAAAATTTGCTGTGTAAACGCCTGAAGAACTGTCTAATGTTTTCCTTAATTTTATTAGAGAGAAAGGTGTTTTCCTTGTCGAAACTCCATTAGAATGCTCGTTCCATGCACATGCAATACTACATTCTCAACCATGGAATACTGTCCCAAGCACCTTTCAAGGACAGTACAGTTTTCTCGTCTAGGGGAATGTTTATTTTTCGAACTTAAAACCCTAGGATTTTTCCTATTCTTTCTGCCTAGACGGAGAGGAAATACTGCGAGGGGGCATGGCAGAACTAGAGATGGATGACAACCATCTACCTAAAATTTTTTGTTTTAGTATTTTTAGATGAAAGAAACCTAAGGTAAAAGAAGAAGAAAAAAATTGAGGTACACTACATATGGTATTAGAGCACAAGTTAAACTTTGTAGCCTGATGGGAACATCTTGTTTTTTTTTTCTCAACCTTATTCTAACAAGAATTCTAACAAACTACCGAAATTGTTGAATTGTGTACATGGGAAATTTCTGACTTTGCAGGACATATCATGACATCCTTGAATGAAAACAAGAACCACCCTGAAGACCATGAAGAGGTGCCATCAACTACCCAAGCAGAATTGGAACATTCTAAGGCAAGTCAAGTGCTCGAAACTATGCGGAACCTGGTCATCGAAATATAGAGCTATAAAGTAGATAATGAACAGCTCAGGAAGGCTCAGGAAAAGCAGCATGAAATCAATGAAATTTTGCTGCAAAGTCTGCATGAGAAAAATAATGACAAGGAACCCCGAACAGAAACCAGAAAATGACCAGAAAGGGAAGAGAGCGCAAAGAAAAAGGGGAGTTCATCTAATGAAACCCAAAATACAGAGAACCAAGTCAAGACGGGAAGAAAGAGATAGGTCGACCATCTGGAAGGCGAGTTCAAAAAGATTAAACCCACTAATTTTGACGACGAATCTAAGACTAGGGAGGAAGCAGACGCATGGTTGTTGGACATCAAGAAGTACTTTCAGATTTACAATTATTCCAGCAACATGAAAGTTCGAATGGCATTTTACAACCTAAAAGGTAAGGCCAACATATGGTGGTAGGACCTCAAGATTTCTCATGGACTTAAGGAGTAGAATCTAGAATGGGACAAATTCAAGAGACTGTTCAAGAAACAGTATCTATCTGAAAGTTACTATGAGAGGAAGACCAAGGAATTCTATGAGTTAAGACTTGTCCAAATGAACATGGAAGATATCATCAATAAATTCCTAGATTTGTTGCGGTTCGTGCCCTACATCAAGAAAGAAAAGGTGAAAGTGAAAAGGTTCTTAAGCTATTTTCCGCAGTCATACAAACATTGAATCGATTTCGACAACCCAAAATCCTTCGATGAAGTACTATGGAAATCTAGACTTTGTTATGAATAGTATAAACAACGGAGTGACCCCACCAAAATTTGGAAGGACTGGAAGCAAGATAAGTTTAACCAACGGAAAAAGGCCTTCACATCACCACCCTTCAGAAATATTCCAAGGAATCCCCAAGGGAATTCTTACAACCAAAATGAACAACCACCCTCAAAAGGTGGGAAACAGACACATTTTGGGTAGAAGGGGGCTGAACTGGCTCCTAAAGAGCCCCTGAAATGCTGGGAGTGTGGGGAACCCCACTTATGCAGAAATTATCACCGTTACAATGGGGTGAGCAAGATGCTGCACAATCTACAAGAGGCATCTACGGTTGGGGAGATCGGTAAGAACTACCATAAGATTCATGCAACCCTAGAGGATTGGCAAGAAAACCACTAGTCTGCCATAGTAGATATTGAAGGTATTATCTCTAATCATGCCCTTGCTATCTTCTTAGATCCAAGTGCCACTTTAAGTTATATTCCCCCAAGGATGATGAAACTCTACAAGCTCACCAAGGTGAGGCATGCAAGACCATGGATGGTTCAACTAGCCACAGGGGTAAAAAGGAAGGTAACTGATTATATTGCTGACTGTGAACTTAAATTGCAGGGACATAAAACTAGAATCAATTTAAACATCTTACACTTAGGACCTTATGACATGATAATAGGCATGGATTGGCTGGAAAGAAATAAAGTAATACTGAATTATTTATCCAAGACTTTTACCTACATTGCAGAAAACCAGATCCTTCAAACAGTAAAAGCCATACCCAAACCAGTCTTGGTAAGACAAATTTCTGCTATGCAGCTGAAGAAATGCTTTAAAAAGGGCTGCAACCTCTATGCAGTTAGGGTTGCTGACCTGCTCCTCAATGAAAACCTAACATTCTTAAAATGGTACCATGTCCTAGATGAGTTTTCTGATGTATTTCCAGAGGAATGTTCTAGGTTACCCCCTCAACGAAAAACTGATTTCTCCATTGAGCTTTTACCTGGGTCTACACCCATGTCAAGGGTGCCTTACAGGATGAGTGTTCCCAAACTGACTAAACTGAAAATTCAGTTACAAGAACTTTTAGACAAGGGATACATAAGGCTTAGTGTGTCCCTGTGGGGTGCACCGGTCTTGTTTTTTTAAGAAAAAGGATGGGACGTTAGGGATCTGCATTGACTACCGATAGTTAAACAAGGTCACCATAAAGAATAAGTACCCTCTACCCAGAATAAATGATCTATTCGATCAAGTAGGGGTGGCAAGAATTTTCTCCAAGATGGACTTATGATCTAGCTACCACCAGATTCAAATAAAGAAGGAGGACATACATAAGACTGCTTTCAGCACATGTTATGGACATTACGAATTTGTGGTGATCCCTTTTGGTTTAACAAATGCCCCTGCCACATTCATGTGCCTCATGAATGGCATCTTTAACAAATATCTAGATCAGTTTGTACTGATCTGCATTGACGATATCTTGATATATTCAGAAACAGAATAAGAGCATCAACAACACCTACAGATAGTGTTGCAAACCCTAAGGGAGCACCAGCTATATGCCAATTTGGAAAAATGTGAGTTTTTTAAAACTGAAATCTAGTACTTGGGACATGTTATATCCAAGGATGGAATTGCTGCAGACCCCAAAAAAATCGAAGCTATATCTGATTGGCTGGTGCCCAGGGATGTGACTAACATCCGGTCATTTATGGGAGTGACGGGCTATTATAGGAGATTTATAAAAGATTTCTCAAGAATTGCTTACTCCATTACCTCCCTATAGAAAAAGGGGATAAAGTTTGTTTGGTCATGAAAGTTCCAAGAAAGCTTTGACAAACTTAAGGAATTGCTAACCCAAGCACCAGTTCTGAAAGTAGTGGAACCCCTTAAAGACTACACGGTTTGTACTGATGCCACCCAAGAAGGAGTAGGAGGGGTTTTGTCCCAAGAAAAACATGTAAATTGTTATGAATCCCGTAAGTTAAAGGATCATGAACATAGATATACGATTCATGACTTGGAATTAACAGCCGTAGTACAGGCTATGAAGATGTGGTGACACTACCTACTAGGGAAGAAATTCCTACTGCTGACTCATAACACCTGTGTGAAAAATCTATTCACACAGTTAGGACTAAATGCCCGACAAGCAAGGTGGATGGCCTTCCTCAGCGACTTCGATGGTAAGATAAATAAAAGGTAAGGAAAACAACGTCCCAGATGCACGAAGTCGAAGAATACATGGGATCAGTGAGGTAATCCTGAGTCAACCCAAGAGTGACCTCTTGGACAAAGTAAAGGCAGCAACTACTCAGGATACTGATTATTCAAAATTGCTTAGTGAAATAAAGAATACTGAGGTAAACTTAAATGGTACAGCCTTTAATATCGATCAAAAGGGCCTTATTTGGTTTAAGGATAGGATGTACATACCAAAAAAGCTAGATATTAAGCTGCTTATTTTAAATGAAATGCACAAACCCCCATTTGCAGGTCATCCCGGTTACCGAAAGATGATAATAGCTCTAAAAAACAGTTCTTTTGGACAGGTTTAAAATCTGATTTAGTGGATTACCTATCTAAATGTCTAGAATGCCAGGAAATTAAACTAGAGCATGGACATCCAGTGGGTTTATTACAACCTTTACCAGTGACTAAATGGAAATGGGAGATAGTATCCTTATATTTTATCATTGGTTTACCTAGAACCCAGAAACAACATGATTCCATCATGGTATTTGTTGACAAATTAAGCAAATCAGCACATTTCATTCAAGTAAAACCAACACATAAGGTAGCAGACATTGGATAAATATTTTTGAAGGAGATATTTCAACTGCACAGTGTGCCAAAAGTTGTGATATTGGATAGGGATGTGAAGTTTACATCAAATTTTTGAAAATCATTATTTGCAAGTTTAGAAACCTAGATCAATTTTACCACCAGCTACCATCATGAAACAGATAGGAAGATAGAGCGCACCAACCAAACCATCGAAAACATGCTAAAGATGTATGTTATGAAGAGGCCCACTAAGTGGGAGGACTACCTACATCTAGTGGAGTTCACCTATAACAATGGCTACAAGGCCTCGGCTAAAATGAGTCTGTTTGAAATATTATACGAATAGAAATGCAATACCCCTGTCAGTTGGAATAATCCAGTGGATCGTGTGCTGATCAGACCAGAACTACTACAAGAGATGGAGTGAACAGTTTGTGAGGTACAAAAACATTTGAAGGCAGCTCAAGATCGACAAAAGAGATAGGCGGACTTAAAGAGAGAACATAAGGAGTTTTGTGTTGGTGACCACGTATACCTACGGGTCAAGCCGAAGAGGAGTTCCCTCAAGCTGGGGAGCTGCAAGAAACTAGCTCCAAGATTTTGTGGACCTTTCCAAGTCCTAGAAATAATTGTACCCGTAGCCTATAAACTGGCCCTACCTGTTCATTTAACGATACATAATGTTTTTTATGTTTCTTTATTAAAAAAAATATGTATATGATCCTGCTCACATTATCGATTGGAATGTGGTACAGGTGGAACCCGAAGGAGAGTTTCAGGTGGGACCTTCACACATTCTGGACAGGAAAGAAACAATACTTTGAAACCGAGTCATCACTCAGGTAAACGTACAATGGAGGCATTTTAGCCCTAGGGAGGTGACTTGGGAGCTAGAGGAAGAAATGCGAATAAAGTTCCCTAGTTTTTTTCTCGAGCCAATGGGAGAAGACTAACACTGAGGACATCGTTTGAATAAGGGGGCCTAGATGTAATGTACCCCAAAGTGCAAACATTAATTTTAATTATTTACTTATTATTGTTATTATTTAACAATTACTGATGGAAAAAGACTGCCAAAGAATTCGAGGAGGATTATGTGTACTAATAAAAATAAAAAAAATTGAAAATGAAACTATGAAACATGAAGTGGAAACAACCATGTTAAATGAGGAAAAAGGCATGCAATAGAGAGGGGCAATGTCAGTGCTAACTTTCAGGGAAAATGTCATAGGTGATAGAAGTGCCTTGATGACACTGAAGTACTCCCTGAAAATCAGGGATTCTATTAACTCCATGAATTCCATGAGGAATGGGCAATCATGGAGGAAAAATACCTAGGCAAAAGTGGGGCATAAAAGAAAGCATATGGGGGAGGCAGGATGCTGCTTAGTATGCAGAACTCTTAAAATATTTTTGCTATGTGAGCACCTGGGTGTTAGGAAATACTGTGTGATTTAGACCTGAGAGGTGAAAGCTGGTTAGCTGTCGCTTCTGTTGGCGTGTCATGTTTGGTTCAAGGGTGACTTGGGAAGGTAAATCCTAGTCTTCGGTTGGGAGGAACGTGGTTGTTTCCACATTATCTGGACTACAATAATTTATAGGTTCTTCTATGTTTTAAGAGTTTTATAAATTTAAATAAAGTTTCCTACACACTGTTTAAAAAGTAGGAACCTGTATCAATTTTGTTTTAAAAGAATACAACGGATTTATCTGCATAATTTTGTTTCTTGAGAAGGAATTGTTATGGAATTATACAGTTAATTTTATTTTATTATGATTATGTGCGGTCATGGTTGAAGTGGTACTAACCCATTTTCTGATTAAATTATTTATTATGTTGTTTTGGATATGCATCTTCTTATATGCACACTTACACCATGGTGCTCTGCATGCTGCATTTTTTATTATTATTTAATCATTGTTGTAGGGAAGAGTTTCTAAAAAAATAAAAAATTCCCCTATGCCCCAAGCTTGATGCCCGAATCCCTTCTAGTTGTGAAAAGAAGTGGTATGCCCTCACTCTGTAAAACCTCCTGTATTTGTAATAGGTTTTATATTTCTGCTAGAGGAACTCGAAAATACTAGATCCACCCCTGAGGAGCACATCTGCTTTTCCTCTCCTCTTGATCTGACAAAGACTGTTCAAACTAGAAAAAGGGGCATTCTAAATAAATTTACTTAAGAGATTTGAATGGCTTAGTGCAAAAATAAAACCTAGAGGTCATCCGCATTTTGGCATTGCGTCAAATGCCGCCCAAAAGGTTGGGAAGCTGGTCTGGTACCCTTACCAGAAAAATTTGCTGTGTAAACCCCTGAAGAACTGTCTAATTTTGTCCTTAATTTTATTAGAGAGAAAGGTGTTTTCCTTGTCGACTCTCCATTAGAATGCTCGTTCCATACACATGGAATACTGCATTCTCAACCATGGAATACTGTCCCGAGCACCTTTCAAGGACAATACAGTTTTCTTGTCTAGGGGAATGTTTATTTTTCAGACTTAAAACACTAGTATTTTTCCTATTCTTTCTACCTAGAAGAAGAGGAAATACTGCGAGGGGGCATGGCAGAACTAGAGATGGATGACAACCATCTACCTAAGAGAAATGGTGGATTCTTTTTCCCTTCTCGCTACATAAAGACTCAGATTCAAATTAACCTTTACCTTATAAAGATAAAAATCCTTTCTGGTTAGGGCACGGGTCACCCAGCTAATTTTCTATCGCACGGAAAAGGAAAAATAAAATAATGTAAAAGCATGAACCATTGCAGAGGAAACATCTTAACACCTTTAAAACAAAACTTAGTACAGATAGGAACACAAAACGTTACAGTAAAGAGTATGCAATTGTAAATAAGACACTGGATTTAGATATCCTTACAAATGACAACCACAGAAGTTTAAGTACAATCCTTTAGATAAGCACTATAGCCCCACAGTCGGGAGGAAAGAAAGAAAAAATCCCCCTATTATCTTTAGTAGCAAAAAGGAAAACATGGCTTTAACTTTACACTGGTTTTAATTCAATTCTCCTCCTTTCACTGAGGGAAATTATGGTCAGTCGAAGATGATCTTCCAGCTTGGAAACTTCTCATATTTCTTTTAAAAGGAACCCTTTAGTTCCAGTTTGTATTTACCGGCAGTGTTGCCGAAGGTCCCAAGAGGATGAATCCTCTTTAACCTCTTTCCCTTTCTGAAACGTCGAGCCTTAACAATTAAAGGAAGCAAATCAGATTGGTTAAGATACTTCTTACCGAGTGGCCACTGGAACGAACCCCGGAGCCTGACCTGATCTCCCAAACTTACAAAAAACAAAAGAAGAAAGAAGAAATGTTAAAACCACTCCGTCGACAGTGGGTGTACATTTTTGAAGAAACGTAGGGATTACCATATTTTTCAAAAAGAAAAAACTTACCACGTGACTGTAACACTGGAATTTCTCGTTCAGTTAGCAAAAACACATCCCATGGGAATTTCATAACAACAGAATGCCGACGACCTTCCAGCCCTAAGGGAAAGGTGAAAGGCTTTACCCCCGCATGATGAAGCTTTGACCCAGATGGGTCTTTCATTTCGATTGCAGCCGGAGCAAGAGGTGGGATGTGAACCTTTCAGCGCAGAACTAGAAATGCAAGTCTCCCATGTCCAAGTGAATTAACCAAGAATTTTACCTCCATCAAATTCTAGACGTTAATTACCACCTGATCCATGATCATGACAAAATATCCCTCTTCATTTACAGTGCCCATACCTTGGGGTAAGAGAGCCAATCCCTTACGAGACAACTCAGTCTTTGCTGACGAGAAAAGTACAGAGAGTAATTGCAGAGCTATTTAAAACCTGAGCTTGCCCAGTAGAGAATATTTTAACAGGCTCGGCCTCCAGGATAAACGTGGGAAAATTAAAAATAGTCTTGAATTGGGTGTACAAACTATTGGCCAATACTTATTGTCAAGCCACATAGCTGAACCTTGCCGTTATCACTTCTGGTTAAGAGAAAACCCCTCCATGTGGTACCCTGCAAGGTATAGGAGAATCGGTTCATTCTGTTGCTGTCTTAACCCTTTTTTAGAAACGACCTCACCTCCATGGCAAGGAATAACAAGTTCTTCGTTTAAACTGTAAAATGTAAAAATCCTTCATAATTTGTAATGATTATAATGTTTGTTTTATAATCTGAAGGGTATGCCACGACTTGCATATAACCTGCAAAAGTGTGTGTTTGACCTTTTTACAAGCATGTAATTTACATCACTTATAGTTTGCCAAAAATGTGCATCTTGACCTTTATATAGATGTTAGAGTATACAACGACTTGCATGTAGTCGGGAAAGTGTGTATAATAGCCTTATGTGAACCATAAAGTATACATCGATCGTCTTATAGCCTATAAAGTATGTATAGATTTACCTTTACATGATCCTTAACGTGTTCATCGACCTATGCTTAAACTGTAAAGGGTACATGTTGATCCTTAAATAAATTATAAAGTGTATGGTAATGGTTATACATAGTGCGAAACAAAAAGACTATAAATGTATGGTGTAAGGGTAAAAATAAATTGTAAGGTGGAAAATGGAAATCAAAGTAGACTTTTTCATACAATAAAGACCTTTGCACATAGGAACTTTGAGAGGATTGAAAACATAACAGCTTTTGTTAGATCCTTTACCTAGGAGACTTGTCTAGGTGAATATTCTTTAGTTGAGATTTCCCGAGCACGGTCAATTATACCAAGTGCGAAGATGAAAAATACCCTTTACTAAGACGCTCTAGGAGGAAGCTTTCCCTTAGAGATACTTTTGAGAGTCCTTGTGCCAGCAAGATTGGCGGTAATTCTTTTAGCTAGGTTATGCACCTGTTAATAAGAAAAAGACATTAGCCGAGGCTAAGTAAGAAGCATCTTCATACTCTATGCATTTTCCTTCCTGTAAAAGACTCTCTCTCTCTAAACACATCTTAGTTAGCATGGACTTTTCAAACTATGCATAGATAAACACAAAATTAGAAACAAACTTCTGTCCTCAAATATTTGGTTTTAGTAGTTTTACGGGAAAGAAACCTAAGGTAAAAGAAGATTTTTTTTTTTTGAGGTACACTACATATGGTATCAGATCACAAGTTAAACTCTGTAGCCTGATGGGAACATTTTGTTTTATTTCGCTCAACCTTATTCTAACAAACATTCTAACAAACTACTAAAATTCTTGAATTGTGTACATGGGAAATTTTTGACTTTACAGGACATATCATGGCATCCCTGAATGAAAACGAGAAACAACGTGAAGACCATGAACAAGTGCCACCAACTACCCAACCAGAATTGGAACATTTTGAGGCAATTCAACTGCTTGAAACTATGCGGCACCTGATCGTCGAAATACAGATCTATAAAGCAAGTAATGAATAGGTCAGGAAGGCTCAGGAAAAGAAGCAAGAAATCAATGAAATTTTGCTCCAAAGTCTGCATGAGAAAAATAACAACAAGGAACCCTGAACTGAAACTAGAAAAGGCCCAGAAAGGGAAGAGAGTGCAGAGAAAAAGGGCAGTTCATCTAATGAAACCCAAAATTCAGAGAACCAAGTCAAGACGGGCGGAAAGAGAAAGGTCAATCATTTGGAAGGCGAGTTCAAAAATATTCAACCCACTAATTTTGACGGAGAATCTAAGACTGGGGAGGAAGCAGAGACATGGTTGATGTGCATCAAGAAGTACTTTCATATTTACAATTATTCCAGCAACATGAAAGTTCAAATGGTAGTTTACAGCCTAAAAGGTAATGAAAACATCTTGTGGCAGGACCTCAAGATTTCACATGGAGTTAAGGAGAAGAATATAGAATGGGTCGAATTCAAGAGACTGTTCAAGAAACAGTATCTATCTAAAAGTTACTATGAGAGGAAGACCAAGGAATTCTATGAGTTAAGAATTGGCTAAATGACCATGGAATATCTCATCAATAAATTCCTAGATTTGTTGTTGTCCGCGCCCTACATCAAGGAAGAAAAGGTGAAAGTGCAAAGGTTCCTAAGTTGTTTGCCACAAGCATACAAAGATCGAATCGAGTTCGACAACCCAAAATACTTGGATGAAGCACTGAGGAAAGCTAGATTGTGTTATGAACAGTATAAACAGTGGAGTGACCCAACCAAAACTTGGAAGGACCAGAAGCAAGAGAAGTTTAACCAGCGGAAAAAGGTCTTCAAACAAGCACCCTTCAGAAATATGCTGAGGAATCCCAAAGGGAATTCTTACAACCAAAATGAACAACCACCCTCAAAAGGTGGGAAACAGACACATTTGGGGTAGAAGGGGGCTGAAGTGGCTCCTAAAGAGCCTCTGAAATGCTGGGAGTGTGGGGAACCCCACTTACGCAGAAATTGTCCCTGTTACAATGGAGCGAGCAAGATGCTGTACAATCTACAAGAGGAATCTACGGTTGGGGAGATTGGCAAGAACTACCACAAGATTCATGCATTCTTGGAGGATCAACAAGAAGACCACCAGTCTGCCATAGTAGAGATCGAAGGTATTATCTCTAATCATGCCCTTACTATCTTGATAGATCCAGGTGCCACTTTAAGTTATATTACCCCAAAGATGATGGAACTTTGCAAGCTCACCAAGGTGAGGCATGCAAGACCATGCCTGGTTCAACTAGCCACAGGGCTAAAAAGGAAGGTAACTGATTATATTGCTGACTATGAAGTTGAATTGCAGGGAAATAAAACTAGAATCAATTCAAACATCTTACCCTTAGGATCTTATGACATGATAATAGGCATGGATTGGATGGAAAGAAATAAAGTAATACTGAACTATTTATCCAATACTTTTACCTACATTATGGAAGACCAGGTCCTTTGAACAGTAAAAGGCATACCCAAACCAGTCCCGGTAAGACAAATTTCTGCTATGTAGCTAAAAAAATGCTTTAAAAGGGGCTGCAACCTCTGTGCAGTTAGGGTTGCTGACCTGCTCCTCAATGAAAACCTAACATCCTTAAAATAGTACCCTGTCCTACATGAGTTTTTTGATGTATTTCTAGAGGAAGTGCATGGGTTACCCCCTCAACGGTAAATTGATTTCTCCATTGAACTTTTACCCATGTCTGCACTCATGTCAAGGGTGCCTTATAGAATGAGTGTTTCCAAAATGACTGAACTAAAAATTTAGTTACAAGAACTTTTAGACAAGGGATACATAAGTCATAGTGTGTCCCCATGGGGCACACTAGTATTGTTTGTTAAGAAAAAGGATAGGACCTTAAGGCTCTGCATTGACTAGAGACAGTTAAACAAGGTCACCATAAAGAATAAGTACCCTCTACCTAGAATAAAGGATCTATTCGATCAAGTAGGGGAGGAGAGAGTTTTCTCCAAGCTGGACTTACGACCTGGCTACAACCAGATTCAAATAAATAAGGAGGACATACATAAGACTACTTTCAGCACACATTATAGACATTATGGATTTGTGGTGATCCCTTTTGGTTTAGCAAATTCCCGTGCCACATTCATGTGCCTCATGAATGGCATCTTTAAAAAATATTGAGGTCAGTTTGTACTGATCTTCATTGACGATATATTGATATATCAAAAATAGAAGAAGAGCATCAACAACACCTACGGATAGTGCTGCAAACCTTAAGGGAGCACCAGCTATATGCTAATTTGGAAAAATGTGAGGTTTTCAAAAATGAAATATAGTACTTGGGACATGTTATATCCAAGGATGGAATTTTTGTAGACCCAAAAAAAATCGAATCTATATCCAATTGGCCGATGCCCAGGGATGTGACCGACATCCGGTCATTTATGGGACTTATGGACTATTATAGGAGATTTATAAAATATTTCTCAAGAATTGCTTACCCTATTACCTCCCTACAGAAAAAGGGGATAAAATTTGTTTGGTAATGAAAGTGCCAAGAAAGCTTTGACAAACTTAAGGAAATGCTAACCCAAGCACTGGTTCTGAAAGTTGCAGACCCCCTTAAAGACTACAAGGTTTTTATTGATGCCAGGCAAGAAGAAGTAGGAGGGGTTTTGTCCCAAGAAGGACATGTAGTTCATTATGAATCCCGTAAGTTAAAGGATCATGAACGTAAATATGTGGTTCATGACTTGGAATTAACAGCCATAGTACACGCTCTGAAGATGTCGTAACACTACCTTATGGGGAAGAAATTCCTATTGCTGACTGATAACACCTGTGTGAAAAATCTATTCACATAGTCAGGACTAAATGCCCGACAAACAAGGTGGATATCCTTCCTCAACGAGTTGGATTTTGAGGTAAGACACATAAAAGGTAAGAAAAACAAGGTTGCAGATGCACTAAGTCGAAGAATACATGGGATCAGTGAGGTAATCCTGAGTCCACCCAAGAGTGACCTCTTGGAAAAAGTAAAGGAAACAAGTACTCAGGATGCTGATTATTCAAAACTGCTTAGTGAAATACAGAATATCGAGGTAAAGTTAAATGGTACAACCTTTAAAATCGATCAAAAGGGCCTTATTTGGTTTAAGGATAGGCTGTACATACCAAAAAATATAGATATTAAGCTGTTTATTTTAAACGAAATGCACAAACCCCTGTTTTCAGGTCATCCCAATTACCAAAAGATGATAATGGCTCTAAGAAAACAGTTCTTTTGGCCAAGCTTAAAATATGATTTAGTGGATTACCTGTCTAAATGTCTAGAATGCTAGCGAATTAAAATAGGGCATCGACATACAGTGGGCTTATTGCAACCTTTACCAGTTCCTAAATGGAAATGGGAGATAATATCCTTAGATTTTATCACTGGTTTACCCAGAACCTAGAAACAACATGATTCCATCATGGTAGTTGTTGACAAATTAAGCAAATTAGCACATTTCATTCCAGTAAAATCGACACATAAGGCAGCAAACATTGCAGAAATATTTTTGAAGGAGATATTTCGACTGCACGGTGTGCCAAAAGTTGTGATATCGGATAGGGATGTGACGTTTACATCAAATTTTTGGAAATCATTATTTACAGGTTTAGAAAGCCAGATCAATTTTAGCACCAGCTACCATCCTGAAACAGATGGGTAGATAGAGCACACCAACCAGACGATCAAAAACATGCTAAGAATGGATGTGATGAAGACTTATCACACCCACTAAGTGGGAGGACTACGTACATCTGGTGGAGTTCCCCTATAACAATGGCTACCAGGCCTCAGCTAAAATGAGTCCATTTGATATATTATACAAAAAGAAATGCAATACGCCTATCGGTTGGGATAATCCATTGGACCATGTGCTGATCGGACCAGAACTACTAGAAGAGATGGAGCGAACAGTTTGTGAGGTACAGAAAAGTTTGAAGGCATATTAAGATCGACAGAAGAGCTACGCAGACTCAAAGAAAGAACATCAAACACATATTTCATTAAATTTGGAAATATTCTATTACAAGGACTTCATCCACATTGATTTTTTTTGAAAATCTCTAAATACATATTCTATTAAATCTAGAAAAATCTACTCAAAGAACTATTGCATTAAATTTGGAATAATTAATCCAATGAACTACTTTCTCAATTAATATTTTTTATTTATTTCAAGTAAAACTTTAGTATTCAACTATTCAAAAGGAAATATTACATCTCAATTAGAACTAAAGGAAATATTACATCTCAATTACAACTAGATGGGTTAGATCTAAAATTTAGAACTTTTGCTAGATCGAGTTCCTTCAAAATGAGAAAAGTCATAGCCTTTGAATCCTACAAAATTTATATTAATATTATTTATAGGTTGTATGAGATGTTAAGTTGATTAAATTATTTTGCGACATAATATCAACATTGTATTTGTTATTACAACAATTATAAACATTGTCATAGTAATTATTTTTGTCTTTGTTATGTATGTTGTTTTATTTTTCGAAATTGGCACCACTTATAATCAAAACGAAAAAATATGTTATGACTTTAAAGTCTAAGTTTTATCCTTGTAATGATTAAATTAAATTATGAATTAAAATAGCAACATAATTTATTATTATTGTTGTTGGCAGTGGTAGTGTATTAGAAACTAAGTTGATGAATGCTTACTTTATGAATAATAGATTAACTTGAGAAATTTCTTACCTATAAATTTATTTAATGATATTGATGTTAGTAAAGCCTCCCTTATTTATTAATATTAATTATTTTAATAAGCAAAATCAATTATGAACTAGAATAGCATTAGCGCAATACAATTTGATTTTTTCATATACAAGAGGAAAGGGAAAAAACCAACTAAACTAATTATTGCAAGTGTTCATTATTTATTTATGAAGCATTTGAACAATGTATTTAATTGAAAAGAGCATATTTATAATGAAAACATAGATATCTTACAATATTTATATTATCATTAAGATTGTATATCATCTATTAATTTATTTTAGGGCACGGAGGAATCGAACCACCATCGTCCTGCTTGTAATGAAGGTGCTCTTCCATTGAGCTAGCACCCGTTACAACATGAGGGGAGAGGTATTGTGTTAACACATAGATTACACATTTCTAATCCTCCATGACAGATCAAAATGATGACAGTCTTAGACTTTGATTGCTTACATAATTTCTATTAATATTATCTATAGTTTGTATTAAATGGTAAGTTGATTAAGTTTATGTAATGACATCAATATTGTATATATTACTATGATTAAGAAATTGAATTATAATTTGATATGGTAACTAGTACATTGTTGGTGTTGAGTTCCTATACGAGTAGAAGGTTGGCACAATTTCAGAATGGCCCATTTAAAAACTATTTAATGTAAAGGTTTCGTACCCAATATTGTTCTAGAATTTTCCCTTGTATTTTCCTGAATTAGGCTTCCATCAATCAACCTTTACATGAAGAGTCTCACTTTCATCATTCTGGAAGATATATGAGGTGGTTTTTGTCATCCAAATCATCTCTCTTTCATCATCAGCTCATGATCTAACTAGCAACATATTTCCTTTCTCAAATTCGATCATAGGGTCCAAGATATACTAGCTTGTTGCACTTGGGTCCAAGATATACCAGTTCATTTGTCACATTATCAAAATCTCCATCCATAATACATATATTCCGTGCAGTGCATTATGATCAGCATTAAATCTCACATGGATTAAATTGTCTTTATAATGCAATGTATTTGATGATAATGTCTAACATGAATTAAAGCTAACATGATCTTACTACTTAATGATTGATTTTCTGGATTAAGTAATGTGAAATCTTTTCAGTCCACATTGAGTTTTTCATGGTTCCCGTAACAAGCATGGGTGGAGTGTCCACTCAAAACATTGGTCTAAAAAACGTTCACACAATTTAATACAGAAAATCAATCACAATGATAACAAACTGATAAAACCTGCACACTCAAAATGTTAGTACTGTATTTATTGAGTATAAGTTAATATACTAGTACAAAGTTGGCACCACTTTAAAGTCGACATGAGAAAATATAGTTATGAATGTGAATGCAACATAGTAGTACAATTAAATTTATATCAACTATAATAACGAATAATAGGGAAAACTCACTTCAAACCTTATTGCAAGTTCCTTACATTTACTCACAAAACAAGTCTATAAGATGGTTTTAGGTTCATTCGCATAAAGTATCATCACATGAATTAACATGAAGTTGAACCAAAATTTTCATATATGTAGCAAATAATATAAAATTCCTCAAAAGGTAGCTTGAAGAGAAAATTTGATATACTACAAACATTGACATATTTTTCTTCATGTATATTAATTAGTCATTCAAAAAGCAAAATTACATTCATTAATCATCTCCACCTAATGTCCTTATATTTTCTCAAGCAAATCAAGTACAGCTTGAGGATGAAGATTTCCACAGTTAATCATAATGACAAAGAGAGTTTATGGAATTAAATTGTGTATTGAAACATCCCTACGTTTCGAGTGGAGACTCCACCAATCATCAGGGGAACAAAATGAAAAGCTCAAAGTGGTATTGAAGAGAGTGAGCAAAAGCTAATAATAAATAAGGTAAGGGTTTTGTACATGCATTAATGAATATAATTATGCACATTTGATATAGTGACATGTTGTGTTGATCTAAAAGACAAATTGAAAAGTTAAAATTTGAATGGTGTTAGATAGTTCGCATAAAGTATCATCACATGAATTAACATTGAACTTAAGTGAAATTTTCATATATGCAGTAAATAATATAAAATTCCTCAAAAAGTATCTTGAAGAGTATTTATTATTCTACAAACATTGAAAAATGTTTCTTCCTGTGTACTAAAATTCATTCAAAAAGAAAAATTACATTCATGAATCATGTCCACCTAATCTCCTTATATCCACTCAAGCACATCAAGTACAACTTATACACCACATTTATTTATCTTGGTCTTCCTGCAATCTTCTTTCTTTGGCATACATGCCCAAACTATGGTATTGATTGGAATAGATCCAAGTTCCATGTCATTAAGATTTGGTACCCAATATTGTTCTAAAATATTTCCCTTGTATTTCCCTAAACTAGGTTGCCACCGATCAATATTTACGTGAAGGGTCCCGCTCTCATCATCCTGAAAGATATCTAAGGTGAATTTTTCCATCCAAATCATTTCTCCTTCATCCTCATTACCTGATCTAACAAGAAACAACTTCCTTTTCTCTACATCAGTTCTAGGATCGAATGTTGGCTTTGGCTTGTTGCACTTGGGTCCAACATATACCGGTTCATCTGTCACATTATCGAAATCCACATCCATAATACTTTATATTGCATGGAGTGCATTACCATCAACGTTAACATTTTTCCTTGTCTTGGGCCAAAAATTATTAGAAGAATAATCACTTTCATCCAAGGGTGTATGGTCGTTATAGATTCCATCTAATGCATAAAGAACTCTTTTCCAATAATCTATTTTTTTATTCCATTCCTCTGTAACAATTGGTGAATTCTCATTGCCAATAGTCTCTTTCCACATTTTTATGTATGATTTTATTCCTTCCTTTAGTTCTTTTAAATAAACATCATTGTCTTTGGCATGTAAGAAAGATGGCTTCCATGTGGGAATTATAGGTCGACCTTCATCATCTATATTCCACAACTCATTGTTGTTCCAACCACTTAATGTCTCTGATGGATTATTTATACCTCATAACCGGAACATCATTGAGTACAATAAATTGGAAGTACTGGACATTAATATGTCCAACTAGTGCATTTTTCCCCTCCTTGATGTACCCATTAAGAAAATTTTTGAAGTCATACACTTTGCCAATAAGTTTAGGTGGAAATGCTTGTTTTTCTTCTATTGTGCAATATGTATCAATCATCTGAGATAAAAAATATATATCTGTGCTTTTCAAGTCGGAAGACATTCTTCTGTAGGTTCCATCGATGTTTTCATGGGTGTTCCCCGCAAGCAAGAACCCAACCTCAATAGTGATGAAGACAGCAAGTGCAGTTAATAGTGATAGAAACATGAAAACATAACAATTCTTATTATCAATAGCTACATTGTCCAATTGTAACAATAAATGTGGAGGAAGAGGTTTAAAATCAATATTTTGATTTTTTGAGCTTCCATTTAAAGATAGGAAAGCATCCTTGTACACTCTAAATTTTGAGTAAATAGAGTTTTGAAGTAATGCATTTGAAAGTGGGTTTCTTGAACTTCCACTCTCATCAAGCAAATCACCATACATATCAAGGTGTGGATCTTCAAGGTCCCCAATCACTTTGCGAGAGATGTACTGGTAAATTGTGATTCCATGTGTACAAATGGTAGGGCTAAATGACCAAAACCTCATGTGTTATGCCCATGTTTTAGCACACCTAAAAACGACAAACCCAAGTTTGTTCCTGCAACAGATTTTGATTTGACATGTAATCTTTGGATTGAAGTCTTTGTTTTGTCCATTTTATCAGGGATAATGCTCAAGTATTCCTTTGGATACCACTCTGACATAATTCTATGGGAATAGTAGCAATATCTTCCACACATAACAATCTTGTTATGTTTCTTCAGTCTAGCTCATGCCTTTTCTTCCATCTCTTTCGTAGTCATTGTCTTCATCTGTGCTTTCAACACGATACATTCACTACATTTACTGAAGTTAGTGTTCTTTGAGAATGCCATATATGGAAAATGAGTATTCCAAATCTTGCTCATTGTTTGTTGTGATATTGATGGAAAATTGAGCTCTTGAAGAGCCTCATTGATCTATTTGAACAAAGAACTTTGGGTGTACGTTGATGGTATTAGTATTAAAGGAGCAGACGTTCCATCTTATTTAACTTGTTTTGTTTGGTTCAGTGAAAAATCTGAATTATCCATGACAATTTTGTGCAATATTTCTATGGTTGCCACAGTATGTGCACGTGGTTTGCATTTGTTGGTGTTACCATGAAATCCTTTGACATGTCATTATTGGAAGTTATGTTGGTAAGTATAGAAGGTGCTTTGAGGAATATTATGTATCTTGTACCATGCTTTCTTACAAATAAAATCTCCATTAAACCTCATGTCCTTTACTTTCCTAACTGTAGGAGGTAGGCCATGGCCCTGGCTCTTTGACATGATTGTGTTGGAAAGGAGTGAATTCAAGGAAAATTCCCTAATGTCATTTTTTTAAGAGTTCCATACCCCTTCTAGTAGCTACAATGGATTTCCTATCCACATGTTGAAGACAATATTGTTTGCAACATTCATCTGCTACCAAAAGTCAGTTTCTTTCTCTTCATCTCTCTATATTTGAAAGTTTCCAACTTTTTTTGTAGCCACAACTCGTTTAATCCTTTTATATGGCCTCATTGCGTGCATATCAATTGAGGCTGGATCTTTTTCATTATAAATATCACCATCCCATGTGTTTAAGGGACTTGTGTCCTCTATAAGATCACATACCACCATTTCATTGTGCGCCTCCTTGAAATTTTCATTCACCCTTGTAATCTCACCTTCATTGTCCACCAACTCATTTATTGACCATCTAACCAAACAATGTATAGACTTATCTCCAATCCTACATCTTTCACAATTTATTTCAAAACGCCAAATTCCTTTTCACCTAATCTTTCACCCTCAACCATGTCATCCTCACGAACATTAACTATGATCCCTTTGACAATGCACATGCTTCTTCTAGTGCACTCAAGTGTAAGAGAAAAAATTTTGCATGTGAATGTAATCCTATCTTGGGGAGCATTTACTTGATGATCATGACAATGAGGTTCCAAATCTGATTCTAGCAAAATCTCATAATATCCCAATGGACCCCTAGTGTATTTTCAAATCCTGTTGGATGTGGCAAAAGAGCATCATGTTTTAACACCTTCTCAATGTTAACCACTATGGATCCTTTAGTTACCATACTTCCATGCACCTTATAACCAATCTTTGTATTGAATATGGAGCCTTCACCCACCGTCACTCCACATTGCAAAAGATATACCTTGTCTCCAATAGAAAATGCAGAAGAGACATTTCCAAATATACAACAAATTAGACAAACTTAGTATTTTCTCAAAAATAATAAGCAATGTACTATCAAAAACACTTAACATGTGCTTCCAGATTTTTATTTACCTTTGTTATGCCTCAAATCTATGATCTTCCATGGATGTAAGTCCCCTTCATCAATATATTCCACAATCAAATGTGGTTCAATAACATCAATTATCAAAACCATAACATATCCTACATTAATCCTTTCTCCACCATAATGAGTTGTAGTATTTGTAGATTCAACCCTTTCTAGTCCAATAACTTGACCATTAATTAGGAAGTTAACATAGTCCCTCTTATCAAAATTATATTTTCCATTGTAACTCCTCCCAATTTTTGTAAGACATTTGAATTGTAGTTTGTAATTAAGGTTAAAACATATGAAGTGTATGCTCAAAAAGGTAATATGGTTGCAATAATTCAAAACAATAGGGTAGCCCTTTTGTATGCCACGAAACATTGTTCCCCTACATCTTGTCCGCGCTAGAAAAAGGGAATTTACATATAAATTACATAAAACATATATGAAGAGATAACAATAAGAGTTCCAAGAAGTATTAGAGAATGACAAATATCAACTTAGATAAAACTACCAAATTCCTATTTGACTTTGGACATGGCACTTATATTATTGATGTATGTGTATGAATGTAATGGAAATCTAGCTAGAGTTAGCTTCCATTCTTAAAACGTTGCACAATAAATGAAAATTAATGTGTGTTAGTTTTCATACTATAGTTTTTCATCTAACAGAACCACATTGTCATCAATCATATTACACCATGATGGAAATCTAGTTGGAATTAGTTTCCATTCATAAAACATTGCATGGTGACTAAAAGCTAATTTATGTTAATTTTCATAAGGTAGTTTGTCATCTAACACACCCACATTGTCATCAAATACATTACACCATAATGAAAATCTAGTGGAGTTAGATTCCTTATAACAACATGGCATGGTGAGTGAAACCTAACCTGTGATAGCTTTCATAAGGAAGGTTCCCATTTAACATAACTACATTGTCATCAATCACATTGCACCACGATGGAAATGTAGATGGAGTTAGTTTTCGTTCTTAAAACATTGCACAGTTAGTAAAAGATAAAGTGTGTTACTTTTCATAAGGTAGTTTTTCATCAGACACAACCACATTATCATCAATCACATTGCACCATGATGAAAATCTAGCTTGAGTTGGCTTTCGTTCTTAAAAAATTGTAATGTGAGTGAAAGGTGATGTGTGTTAGTTTTCATAAGGGAGCTTTCTATATAAAACAACTACATTGTCATCAAATATATCACACCATGATGGAAATCTAGCTGGAGTTAGTTTTACTTTTAATAACATGGCATGATGAGATAAAGTTAATGTGTGTTAGCTTTCATAAGGTAGTTTTTCATCTACCACAACCATATTTTCATCAATCACATTACACCGCAATGGAGATCTACTTGGAGTTAGCTTTCATCCTTAAATCGTTGCACGGTGAGTGAAATCTAATGTGTGTTAGCTTTCATAATGTAGTTTTCCATATAGCACAACCACATTGTTATCAATCACAATTCACCATGATGGAAGTCTATTTGGAGTTAACTTTCATTCTTAAGACATTGCATGGTGAGTAAAAGCTAATTTCTTAGTTGTCATAAGTTAGTTTTCCATCTAACACAGCCACATTGTCCTACATTATACCATGATGAAAATTTAGCTGGAATTAGCTTTCCTTCTAACAACATGTCATGATGAGTGAAAGCTAATGTGTGTTAGTTCATTGCACCATGATGGAAAGTTAGCTGGAGTTAGCTTTTGTTCTTAAAACATTGCACGTTGAGCGAAAGTTAATGTGTGTTAGTTTTCATAAGGTAGTTTTCTATCTAAAAAAAACACATTGTTATCAAATACATAACAAGATGATGGAAATCTAGCTATAATTAGCTTAACTTTTAACAACGTGTTAGTTGTCGTTCTTAAAGCACTGTACGATGAGTGAAAGAAAATGTGTGTTAGCTCATTACACCAAGATGGAAATCTAGCTCAAGTTAGATTTTGTTTTTAAAACATTGCATGGTGAGTGAAAGTTAATGTGTGTTAGAATTCATAAGGTAGTTTTCTATTTAAAAGAGTCACATTGTCATCAAATACATAACACCATAAAATACATAACACCATGACGAAAATCTAGTTGAAGTTAGCTTTATTCCTTAAATCATTGCACGATGAGTGAAATCTAATGTGTTATCTTTCATAATGTAGTTTCCATCTAACACAACCACGTTGTCATCAATCACAATGCATCATGATGGAAATGTAGTTGGAGTTAAATTTCATAAGATAGTTTTCTATCTAACACAACCAAATTGTCATCAAATACATTACACGATGATGGAAATCTCGTTGGAGTTAGTTTTCTTCCTAACAACATGGCACGATGAGTGAAAGATCATATGTGTTAACTCATTACACCATGATAAAAATCTAGCTCAAATTAGTTTTCTATCTAACACAACCACATTGTCACACTGCACCATGAGGGAAATCTAGTTGGAGTTAAATTTTGACCTTAAATTGTTGTATGGTGAGTGAAATCTAATGTATGTTATCTTTCATAGTGTAGTTTTCCATTTAGCAAAACCACATTGTTATCAATCAACAGGAACTATGTTGGAAATATAGCTAGAGTTAGCTTTCGTTCTTAAAACGTTGCATGGTGAGTAATAGCTAATGTGTGTTAGCTTTCGTAAGTTAGTTTTTCATCTAACACAGCCACATTGTCATCAAATACATTACACCATGATGAAAATCTAGCTGGATTTAGATTTCCTTCTAAAAACATGGCACAATGAGTGAAAGCTAATGTGTGTTAGCTTTCATAAGGTAGTTTTTCATCTAACACAACCACATTGTCATCGATCACATTGATATGTGATGAAAATATAACTGGAGTTAGCTTTCATCCCTAAATCATTTCACAGTGAGTGAAATATAATGTGTGTCAGCTTTCATAATGTAGTTTTCCATCTAGCACAACCACATTGTCATCAATCACAATGCACCATGATGGAAATCTAGCTAGAGTTAGCTTTCGTTCTTAAAACATTGCACGGTGAGTAAAGCTAATGTATGTTAACTTTTATAAGGTAGTTTTCCATCTAAAACAGTCACATTGTTATCAAATACATTACACCATGATGAAAATCTTGTTGGAGTTATCTTTCCTTCTAACAACGTGGCACTATAAGGAAAAGCTTATGTGTGTTAACTCATTACACCATCATGAAAATCTAGCTGGAGCTAGCTTTCTTTTCAACAACATGGCACTATGAGTGAAAGTTAATGTGTATAATCTTTCATAAGGTAGTTTTCCATGGAACATAACCACATTTCCATCAATCACATTGCACCGTGTTGGAAATTTACTTGGAGTTAGCTTTTATACTTAAATCATTACATGATGAGTAAAATCTAATGTGTGTAATCTTTGATATTATGGTTGTCCATCTAGCACAACCACATTGTCATCAATCACAATGCACCATGATGAAAATATAGTTGGAGTTAGCTTTCATTCTTAAAATATTGCAGGATGAGTAAAGCTAATGTCTGTTAGCTTTCATAACATAGTTTTCCAACAAACACAGCCACATTGTCATCAAATACATTACACCATGATGGAAATCTAGTTGGAGTTAGCTTTCTTTCTAACAACATGGAACTATAAGGGAAAGCTTATGTATGTTAGCTCATTACACCATGATGGAAATCTAGTTGGAGTTGGCTTTCCTTTTAACAACATGGCACAATGAGTAAAAGCGAATGTGTGTTAGCTTTCAAAAAGTAGTTTTCCATGTAACACAACCCCGTTGTCATCAATCACATTTAGCCATGTTGAAAATATAGCTGAAGTTAGATTTCATCCTTAAATCATTGCATAATGAATGAAATCTAATGTGTCTAAGCTTTCATAGTGGAGTTTTCCATCTACCACAACCACATTATCATCAATCACAATGCACCATGATGGAAATCTAGCTAGAGATAGATTTCATTCTTAAAGCATTGCACGGTCAGTAAAACTAATGTCTGTTAGCTTTCATAAAGTAGTTTTCCATCTAACACAGCCACATTGTTATCAAACACATTGCACCATGATGAAAATCTATCTGGAGTTAGCTTTTCTTTGAACAACATGGCACTATAAGGAAAAACTTATGTGTGTTAGCTCATTACACCATGATGGAAATATAGCTGGAGTTATCTTTCCTTTTAAAAACATGGCATGATGAGTGAAATCTACCGTGTGTTGGATTTCATAAGGTAGTTTTCCATGTGACACAACCACATTGTTATCAAGCACATTGCACTATGTTGGAAATCTACTTGGAGTAAGTTTTCATCCTTAAATCGTTGCACGGTGAGTGAAATCTAATGTGTGTAAGTTTTCATAGTGTATTTTTTCATCTAGCACAACCACATTGTCATCAATCACAATGCACCATGACGAAAATCTAACTGGAGTTAGCTTTCATTCTTAAAACATTGCACGGTGAGTAAATTTAATGTCTGTTAGCATTCATAAAGTAGTTTTCCATCTAACACAGTGACATTGTCATTAAATACATTCCACCATGATGGAAATCTAGCTGGAGTTAGCTTTCCTTCTGACAACATGGCACTATAAGGGAAAGCTTATGTGTGTTAGATTTCATAAGGTCGTTTTCCATGTAGCACGATCACATTGTGCAGTGTTGGAAATTTAGCTAAAGTTAGCTTTCATCCTTAAATCGTTGCACGATGAGTGAAATAGAATGTGTGTAAGCTTTCATAGTGTAGTTTTTTTATCTAACACAACCACATTGTCATCAATCACAATGCGCCATGATGGAAATCTATCTGGAGTTAGTTTTCATTCTTAAAACATTGCACGGTGAGTAAAAGATAATGTGTGTTAGATTTTGTAAGGTAGCTTTCCATCTAACACTGCCACATTGTCATCAAATACATTACACCATGATGGAAATCTAGCTGGAGTTAGCTTTCCTTCTAACATGGCACTATGAGTGAAAGCTTATATGTGTTAGCTCATTACACCATTATGAAAATCTAGCTGGAGTTGGCTTTCTTGTTAACAACATGGCACGATGAGTGAAAGCTAATTTGTGTTATCTTTCATAAGGTAGTTTTTTATTAAACACAACGTCATTGTCACATTGCACCATCATGGGAATCTAGCTAGAGTTAGCTTTAAATCTTAAATCGTTGCACGGTGAGTGAAATCTAATGTGTGTTAGCTTTCATAATGGAGTTTTTCATTTAGCACAACCACATTCTCATCAATCAAAATGCACCATGTTGGAAATCTAGCTAGAGTTAGTTTTCGTTCTTTAAATGTTGCGCGATGAGTAATAGCTAATGTGTGTTAGCTTTCATAAGGTAGCTTTCTATCCAACATAGCCACATTGTCATTAAAAACATTACAACATGATGGAAATCTAGCTGGAGTTAGATTTCATTTTAACAACATGGCATGATGAGTGAAAGATAATGTGTGTTAGCTTTCATAAGGTAGTTTTCCATCAACACAACCACATCATCATTGATCACATAGCACCATGATGGAAATCTAGCTAGAGTTAGCTTTTGTCCTTGAATCATTGCACAGTGAGTGAAATCCAATGTGTGTTAGCTTTCATAATGTAGTTTTTCATCTAGCACAACCACATTGTCATCAATCAGAATGCACCATGATGGAAATCTAGCTAGAGTTAGCTTTCATCCTTAAAACATTGCACAATCAATAAAATTAATGTCGGTTAGCTTTCATAAGGTAGTTTTCCATCTAACACAGCCACTTTTTTATCAAATACATTACATCATGATGGAAATCTAGTTGGAGTTAGCTTTGCTTCTAACAACATGGCACTATAAGGGAAATATTTTGTTTGTTAGCTCATTACACCATGATGGAAATCTAGCTGGAGTTAGCTTTTCTTTTAACAACATGGGACAATGAGTAACAGCTAATGTGTGTTAGCTTTCATAAGGTAGTTTTCCATTTAACACAACCACATTATCATCAAGCACATTGCACCGTGTTGAAAATCTAGCTGGAGTTAGCTTTCATCCTTAAATCATTGCATGGTGAGTGAAATCTAATGGGTGTAAGCTTTCATAGTGTATTTTTATATGTAGCACAACCACATTGTTATCAATCACAATGCACCATGATGCAAATCTAGCTAGAGTTGGTTTCCATTCTTAAGACATTGCACGGTGAGTAAAGCTAATGTATGTTAGTCTTCATAAGGTAGTTTTCCATCTAACACACCCACATTGTCATCAAATACATTACACCATGATGGAAATCTAGCTGGAGTTAGATTTCCTTCTAACAACATGGCACTATAAGGGAAATCTTATGTGTGTTAGCTCATTACACCATGATAGAAATCTAGCTGGAGTTAGCTTTCATGTTAACAACATGACATGATGAGTGAAAACTAATGTATGTTAGTTTTTATAAGGTAGTTTTTCATGTAACACAACCACATTGTCATCAATCACATTGGGTTGTGTTGGAAATCTAGTTGAAGTTAGCTTTCATCCTTAAATATTTTCACGGTGAGTGAAATCTAATGTGTGTAAACTTTCATAGTATAATTTTTCATCTAGCACAGCCACATTGTCATCAATCACAATGCACCATGACGAAAATCCAGCTGGAGTTAGCTTTCATTCTTAAAACATTACACGGTGAGTAAAAGGTAATGTGTGTTAGTTCTCATAAAGTAGTTTTCCATCTAACACTACCACATTGTCATCAAATACATTACACCATGATGAAAATCTAATTGGAGTTAGCTTTCTTTCTAACATGGCACTATGAGTGAAAGCTTATGTGTTAGCTCATTATACCGTTATGAAAATCTAGCTGGAGTTAGCTTTCTTTTTAACAACATGGCATGATGAGTGAACATATCATTACCAAGTGGTTTTGTCATTATGTCAATATTTGCTCTGTTGTAGGACAATAATAAAGGCAAATGTCTTGATTCTCAACCAACTATCTGTTGTAATTGTGATGAAATTCAATATGCTTAGTTATGGCATGATAGACTGAATTTTTTGCCATTTTGAGAGCACTCTGATTGTCCTAGAAAAGTGAGGTTATCACTGCTTGGTCAAGTTGAAGATTGACCAATATTCTTCATAACCACATTGCCTCACAACCTGTACTAAAGTCTGACTTGTATTTTTTGTCAATGGAGGATAAGGCAACTGTAGGTTGTAGATTACTTTGCCATGAAATTACCTTCCTAAACCAAGAGTGAACACATAACATGTTTCTGACTTCCTTTTATCAACTAATCCAGCCTAATTGAAATCAATATGCTCTGCTAGCATGGAGTCAACAGATCTCTGATATAGAATGCCAAAGTCAAGGGTCCCTTTGAATATTGACGGACTCATTTTGCAACTTGCCAATGTAACTCTTTGGGATTAGACATGAACTGAGAAAGAGACAAATCACTAAAAAAAATAGATCTGATTGGGTGGTAGTAAGATAAATCAAACTACCAACCAATTTCCAATACAATCACTCGTTGACTAGTGGTGAGTCCATGTAAGTTGAGAGTTTTATGCCAACTTCCATAGGTGTAGATGTAGGATTACATTCAATCATTCTGAATTTTTTGAAGAGTGCTTTGGCATACTTTACTTGTGATAAAAAGATAGCGTGCTTAGATTGCAAAAATTCTACACCTAAACAATAATGAAGCAGGCTTTAATCAGTAATTTCAAAAGTAGATCAAATATCAAATTTCACCTGTTGAATCTTGTTGGAACTGCTTTTGGCGATGGGAATACCATCAACATAGACAAAATAAGATCAATATATCATCGTCACTATTTTTGACATAGCAAGTGGGTTCATAATAGGTTTTTCTAACTCTAGAATCTCTAAGGTATTGATCAAGTTTGAAATACCAGGCTTGAGGAGCCTGCTTGAGTCCATGCAAGGAATTTACCAACCAACAAACCAGATGTTTCTTTCTAAAAAAATGAAACCCTTGCGGTTACATCAAGGAACTTTTAACATCCATCTGTATATCTTCCATCCAGAATGAACAGAAATGGAGATAACTAGTCGAAAAGTTACCATTTTCGCTGTGGGGGCAAAGGTTTCTTCGTAGTACACCCCTTCATCTTGTGCATATCCTTTGGCGACAAGACAAGCTTTGTATTTGTCTAAATAACCATCTAGTTTATATTTGACTTTGAAAATCCATTTACAACCAAGTGCTTTCTTCCCTAGAGGCAATGTGGACAACACCCAAGTCTTGCTTTTCATCTATGCATCATATTTCACTTTTATGGCAGCCTCTGAATCAATTTTTCCTTTGGATTCTTCAAATGTACTAGGTTCAAATACCTGACACAAAAACAACAGAAGTTAGCGAAAATTTATCTGCTCACTACCTTGCACAATTTGATTCCTCAATCATGTAGTCTTTCCCTCTAGTGCCTTTGGAAACTCATGTTCTCAATATCCTTCCATCATGGTATAATACCACTTCCATTTCCTTTGTTGGCCCTCTTGGTCTTGCTGTGAAGATCAAGAATCCCTCTCTGTTGTGAATATTGAGAATCCCCCTCTTCTTCACCAAACCCCTCCTTGGAACTTGACTCCTATGTTGTTTCCGGCTCCGAGTCCTATTTGATTTCAACACCAGAACTTGTTCTTGAATGAGCAACAATTTACCATACACTACTTAGTACTATCCATAGATTTACCATCATCACAAAAGAATGATATTTTCTCATCTACAACATCTCTATTAATCACAATTTTGTTCGTAGAAACATCCAGTTATTCATTAGGAACGTTTTTCCTTGGGAATATTTACAAAAGCAATACAACTGAAAATACTAAAAATATCTTACAAAAGGTTTTCTGCCTAACCATGAATCCTCAGGAGTGATATCCTACAAATATTTACAAGGAATTTTGTTAAGGATGTAAACCACAACATTCACTGGTTTTTCCCAGTATGGCTATGGTACATTCTGGCTGTGCACCATGCACTTTGCTATCTCCACAACTATCTTATTCCTCCTTTCCATGACTCTATTTTGTTGTGGATTGTATGGAGTGGTATACCACCTATGTATACCTTCCCTTTTGCAAGATTCTTTGAACTAAGTTGAAACAAACTCACCTCCATTATCACATCCTAAAGCTTTCAGTTGTTTACTTGTTTGTTTCTCTACCAAAGCTTTTCATGTTACAAAATTTGAACAACAACTTGACTTATTATTCATAAAAGAAACCCTAATTTTCCTTGAATAGTCATCAACCAGTAATAGGAATTACTTATCTCCATATATTGTAAGTGTTTTCATTGGAACATGCAAATCAACATGTACTAGGTCCAAAACTCATTTGGCTTGCCATGTTTTATTGTCAGTATCAAATGAAAGCCAATGTTGTTTTCATAACTGACAGCCTGCATATATCTCTAACAATCCTGCACATAACTCTAACAATCCTGAATGGATGGAAGACCATCCACCATATTAGTCTTATTAAGTACAAATAAATATTGATAACTTAGGTGTCCATACCTTTAATGCCGGACTACATTTGTATTCTCTACCACAGCCGGTGCATGTTCCTTTGTTGTTTTAAATGATTTTATGTATTACATACTGTTACTCTAGATGTAATGCGTTTAAATTCCAATCTTCCTGATGTAATTCTTAATCTTGGTCTTTTTGAAAAGTAAACGTGTTTGACTAGGATCTTGTGAATTCGCTAACATAGATTTTTTATGTAAGATAAGGATATAATCAACGTAAAAAATGAAAATGGGGACCAAATTCCCATTGTATCAAAATTAAAGTCTTAGAGTTGATTACAAGTAAGAGGTAAACTCCCCTTGTGATTCTAACCCCCCTTGTGAGGTGCTCTACATGCATGCTCAGAAAAAACAATGTAACCCCATGCATGCACCCCACCTTAGTTGTTTGTAACCTCTCCACGTAATAAATATAAGATAACTCACACAAGTGGAGTTTCCTACATACTGAACGTAAACTACTGAAAATTAGCACTTCAAATCTTATATGTCAGTATTCTAAAAATAGTGTTGCCACTTCTCTAGTGAAGTGCATCCTACATGCAACTGAAAATGGACACATAAATACCAATTTGGTGTGCCTTCAATGTTGCAATATCTCCTTAAGAGATGCATCCATCCTTCCTGCTAATGGTAGAGTATGATCTCACCTCATTTATGCACCTCTATTCCCGTCTAGAATAAGTAGTGTGTTGTTGGATTAATTGTTGTCATGTTGGTTAGTGTAATTCATATTTAATATGCCTTGAATTATACCAATAAGGGTGTGCAATCCCCTCTTTTGTTTCAAATTCATGTTGTCCCAAAGTGGTGAATGTTTCCCTTGATTCACCTTCATGATGCTAGAATAAATATGCCCATTTCCATTAATGCATTTTGCTTAATATTGCTCAAGATAGGAATGGTAAATCCCTTATGAATTTTCCTGTTATGTCCTACAGAGAACATCATCCCTCCTAACATTTTTTTTATGTATGACTTAAACAGAGGACGTCACCTCCTTCCCAGGACTTTTTTTGGGTCTGAGTTAAACATAGGACATGCAAAACAACATTTTATATCTCAACAAACTATTGCACTTCACCTTGATTTTGTATCATTTATTCCTCTACGGTCTAGCCATTACAATGTTATCGAAACTGGACCGGTCATGTAACTGACAAAGCCCAAAATGTGAACTGGACCGGAACAGGCAAAAAACCAGGTAAAAAACCGGCTGACTAAAAAATACATAAAAGTTTCATATTTTGTAAAAAACATATATATTCATGTGCATACATATGAATCCAAAGTACATTAACAAAGAGGCTCCAAAGTACATCAACAAAGTTCTATTTTCTGGGTTTTTTTTTTTTAAATTGAGTTTCGTGAGTTCCTAATCCAGACTGAACGGTTCGACCAGTTTTGACCGATTCGACCAGTTTTGTCCAATTTCATCCGGTTCCGGTCGGTTCGGTACCCGGTTTGGAAAAAAATCCAGTTTTATGATCTTTTTTGCTGACCAGACCAGCCAACCTTGTAAACCAGTCAGACCGGCTGGTTTTGCCAGTTTCGATCCGGTTCCAATAACACTGGTATGACTTAAACATAGGACGTCACTTCCTTCCCATGACTTTTTTTGTGTCTAAGTTAAACATAGGACATGCAAAACAACATTTTATATCTCAACAAACTATTGCACTTCACCTTGATTTTGTATCATTTTTTCCTCTACGGTCTAGCCAGTGTGTGTCATAGTCTATTGGTCTTTGATACTAACTTAAGCATTATTACACTCCTCAACATGCTACTTTGGAAATACAAATTTTTTTTTCCTAGATAAGCTAGAGAGGGATGGGCATTACCAGAGTTGATACCTTTACCTAAAGAGTTATAATTTTGACCATGGTTTCCATGTGATGAATGAAATATCTGGGAGATAGATGAATCCACCATTGGATGTTGCCATTTGATTACAACTTTATTGTTTCTAGTTTAGTCATCCTGCTGCTTTGGGAACACAAACAATTGTTTTCCACAGGAAGGTAGAGAGGAAAGGACATTATGAGAACATGTACCTTTACATGAAGAGTCAGAAGTTTGAAAACGGTTTCCATGTGATCAATGATGCACTTGAGAGATAGATGAATCCACCATTGGATGTTGATCTTTAATATTAATTTGATCAATACTAACTTCCTTTGTGTGTTTCTTTGGGAACACAACAAATTATTTTCCTGAAGAAGCTGGCATGTGATGGACACAAACATAAACCACACCTTTAAATAAAGATGTAGAATTTTGACCACTAACTTCTAAAGATATTACATTTTCCCAAAAATTGCATCATGTTCATTTTGTATGCACTATAAACATTTATCTCCTATTATATTCCTTCATGTGTAGGTTTCTAAACTTTTAGAAAGTAACAGAAGGAATTTCAAGTGGATAGGAGGGTTATGTTTTTGGATTCAACATGATATTATTATTTTACTAAATTAAAAAATTTGTTTGAGAAGGCCACTAGGGATTAGGGATTGTCTGTAACAACAATTAGAAATGATGTTGTTTCCAAAGATTTTAATTGTTGTGCTCACCGTTTCAATTCCAAATCTGATTGGACCTTTCAATTGTTGTGTTTTTGGAGCATGGCATTTTTATGTACTCTAAAAAAAATACCATTCTAAAAAAATCCATAACATTTAAAAATTTAAACTATTCCTCATAAAAATGCCTTTCCATTTAGGGTTCCATTAGTGTATACATCTACCTTTTCATTCAGGTTTCTATCAGTGTATACCTTTTCATTTGAAAGAGGTCACCTCTTGTTCAAACCCTGTCTAATATTATCATTCCCACAAATAGTCCAATTCATTGAAAAATTCAACTACTTCCCTTAAAACTACATTTTCATTTAGGGTTTATCAATACTGATGTTAGGTATATATCTCATTGGTAAAAACTAGTTAAAACTTGGTTGATCCTTTTTTTTCACCGAGAAAAAGCCATATATGTAATATTATTTAAAAATATGAATCAAGAGATGCGAGTGACTACACCCAAAGTTCCACTAGCAGAACATAAAAACTAAGATAATCCATCAAGAGATCTAATACAAGCACAGTGATCCAGAGATTTTGGCTAGGAGGTGGGTGTGAATGGTACCAACTCCACCCAGCATCATGAAGACTTGGGCAACTATTTATCAAAGAAGAAAATTTCATCTTGATTCTTGATATGCAGACCCTCTAGCTCCAAGAATCACATCCCTCAGCAAATCCATACGATCCTCATAGACTTGCCCATAAATCATGTCAGGTAAATTTTTTTCAATGATACTCAACTCCTGGTGAAATTTATTTAACCACTTTCTATCATTAAATCCTAGAACTCTGGGTTGTTTCATTTAGAAAGTAATGGTCTAGGGGGTCCTTAACACTGTCAAAGTGTTTGAACTGGTAATCTTCACCAAAAATAGAAACAAACAAGATACTTCCTGTTGAATACTTTCCTGTGGAAACTTGCACTCTGTCTTGGGAACTTTGAACATCTTCGTCATTTATGTGGCCATGACCCACTACATTCTACTCTACTCTTAGAAATTGTCACCTCTGATGCTACAGGAATAGCACTCAAACCATCTTAAATATGTTTCAACTAATGACACTTGGAATCTATTGCCAATTTTTCACATTCATCATTGCTCATCTCAGTCCCATCCGAGTTCTGTTCAAGTCCATTCTGTGGAGTATTTTGATCTTGAGAAGTTGCATCCATAGAATTTGTTAAGCTCTTGGAACCTCAAAATCCAAATAGACTAGTGAATACTCTAGTTCATCCATATGAGTTGGTATACTTCTTGTAGAATACTCTCATGAGGAAACTTGTGCTCTGTCTTGGGAACTTTGAACATCTACCTCATTTATGTGGCCACGGCCCAGTACACTCTACCCTGCTCTTAGAAATTGTCACCTCTGATGCTACAGGCATAGCACTCAAACCGTCTTCAATATGTTCCCAATTTTCCAAGTGATGACACTTGGAATCTCTTGTCAGCTTTTCACATTCAACATTGCTCATCTCAGTCCCATCCAAGTTCTGTTCAAGTCCATTCTTCAGAGGATTTTGATCTTGAGAGGTTGCATCCATAGAATTTGTTAATTTCTTGGAACCTCAAAATCCAAATAGACCAGTGAATACTCTAGTTGATCCATATGAGTTTGTATACTACCTGTTGAATACTGCACCTATTTTCCAGTCCTTCCCAAGCCAATTACACCACACTAAAAGATATTCTAAGTCTTAGAAATACTTCTACACCTAGAACTTAAGCATATTCTTCCTAGCAACCTTCAACATGTTTTAATGACTGGAAATTCACAAAGAAATTCTACCCAGTTAACATTTCACACTCACCTAAAACCCCAAATCATTCGTTATTGGTTTTATCTCTCATTCAAGCTACAGTATTAGTTTGAGTAAAAATTCCATTTGCAGTTGTGACAATGAATGGGGTTGGGCATTAAACTAATGTACTGAAACAAACTTGAAACCAAGTTAGGAAAAAGAGAATTTTTTCTTCATCAATTACCACATATTTTCTCTGTCAATACTTTGATATCTATCGTTTATTATTGTTCCTGTAGCAAGTTTTTGATAGCTATTGCTTTTGGGAAGGGCCAGACTATACTTATATTAGAATGCATAATACCGTGTAAATGTATTCAAATGAAATTTTCTTATCAAATATCAGATGGCAACAACTTAGATAAGAGATTTTCTGTACATGTCCACCAATAGGAACTAGATTTCCGTAATTAATGAAATTTTGAACTTTTCTACTAACCAAAAAATAATGATATA